>JAADKR020000014.1:4733526-4747486 GCA_011763505.2 Lythrypnus dalli
GTTTAAAAGTCCAGCAGGTCTGATGTTTTGTATGTTTCTCCTGATACAGAGAGAAAGTCTCACAGAGCAGAAGGTCCATTCATTAAACTGATGGATGGTCAGAGCTGCTGTCGCTGAGTGTTTAGACATCACTCTGGCCCAGAGAGCGTGTGTCCGAGCAGCTGCAGGTCAATGTGTTTTAAAGCATCTGCAGCCGCCATGACAGGAAGGAGCTCAATGAGACAATAGTGTAAGGCACAATCTGTCTCACACAGGGAAACACAATGAACTGATACATTACTCAAAAGTAGAGCATTGTGTCAAACACGCAAACAATTCAGCAAGCAGACATGTTCATGTTTTATAAGGTGTAGGGGAAATATACACAAGCAAAAATAAGAACAAAATAACACTTTAAAAAGATCATTCACTTTAAAGAAGTAGATTTGGTCATTTTGTAAGGACTGGACTCCTGTTTCAGAGGTCGCATCTCGCCTATTTCCTCCGTGTTCCAGTGGCCCATTTCTCATTAAGGTGCTCTGGGTCCCCAGCTCCTGACGCAGACCTTGTTTGGCCGGGCGACGTCTGAGCCGGCATGTCATTTATATTGTTCGCGCTCATGGTTTGAAGTAGGCAAAGGGTCTTGCCTAAAGTAGTAGAAATGTTGCTCATGTGCCCCAATGTGCCCCAACGGCAGATTGAACCCGAATCTACTGTGGGAAAGTCGGGTGACTTACCCACTGAGCTAGTCAGCCGCTGATTATCAAGGCACAGTTCAGAGCGGGATTTGAACCCGCACACTTTGGGATGACGGGCGAGTGTTCTACCCGTAGAGCCAAACAGGAGGCGTTCAGACGAAGAAAAAACAGCCTGGCTCCGCCCACCATGATGCTGCGGCAGAGCCCAGGTTGTGTGCAGAGTGAGCTGGACATCGGCCGGAGAAACTGCTTTAACATAGTGTTAGCCATAGCGTCTGATTATTTTACTTAGCATAGTTTTTTCCACCAGTGTTTGCTTGGTGTCGTGTGCATGTATATAAATGTGAGTATGTGATCTGTGTTATAAGTTTGCTGAGTGCTGCGTGATCGTGTGTATGTTCATGCTAATAGCTAAGTAGCGGGCCTGCCTTTGCCTGTACAGGCCCTGGATGCGCGACTGGGCCGATCGACGCCCTGCCGCGCAGCAGATTTTTAGACATATAATGCCTTATTTTTCGATATAAACATAAAATTACAGAAAACTTGCAATACAGATTTTTCCTCATGTTTATGACAGTAATCTACAGCAAATGTTTAAAATTGTTTTAGCTACATTAAACAAATGTTTCCTCTTCACCTGCAGTGTTAAAGACTTTTGACTTCTTGAAAGGTAATGTATAATGATACATGACCTTTAGAACAGTCAAAGTGAACATTTTGTCTGTGCTTGTTATAAAAGTGTAAAAGTGCTTCACTGCTCCTGCATCTCAGTTGTTCCTTTGGGTGATGTTCACATATTCAAAATCATTTCCCTTGAAAAAGCTGCATGTCTGTATTGTTCCCTTGGTGCTGTTGAACATCATGAGACCGAGCCTCCAATAAAAGGACAGCATTTTGAATGAGGCAATATTATCAGTAATGGCAACAGTTTAAAAATACATGACCATTTTGTTTTTCAACAACAATACCATAAAGTACGATTGATTATCTTATATTTTACTGCACTTTATACACAAAATGCTTTCAGTGGTTTCCAATATGACTACTTTTATTTCTACAACTAAACCAATACAGATTTTGTGATTAATTTACCCACACAATTCATTTTTCACAGAACTAACTTGGTGCTTTACCTTGGAGCACCACGTGGATGAACATGGTGTCAATATTGGTGAAGGAGATCAGAGTGAGAAGGAGAGAAAGTGCTGCTGTTGGCGCCACTTCCTGGTTTTCTGTAGCTCACTCACCGATAAAACGTCATAAAATACACACCGCAAAGGGAAAGTTTGGTGTTTCTTTTCTCTGGCACGAAAGCTAAGACAACAGACAACGGACAGTGGACAACTTGGTAAAAATCTCAATATTGACCACTGCATGAAAAATTGGATGTAAAGCATTGCTGCTGATCTGCTCCATTGTACAAAGCAGAGTCATGTTCTCTTCTCCTCAAATAGACCTTATTGTGGTGGACGGGTCTGAGCGCTCGAATGACAGAGCTTTGTTGTCGGAGGTTTGTGCCCCTGGTCAGGTCTTCCAGGGCAACCAGGTCAGAGGTGACTCCTTGTCTACGTCACCTGGATTGGTGGCACCAGGAGCATCGATGGGCTGTCCTCCTGTGAACCCACCACCTGTGAGAGAAGCCATGAGGGGCTGGTGCACTGTTTTACCAGCAGCTTAGACTGCTTCCCCTGCGCCCCCTGAAAGAAGTTAGTGATGGGTCCAGCAGCACCGACGCATCATCACTTTTTAAAGAAAAAGTCACGTGACCGACACTGCTGTGGTGTAACTCATCACCGACTCGTCAAACTGTGTTTAAAAGGTACCACATCTGCATCTGTCGGCGATAAATCACCCTTTCAGAGATTAAAATAAAAAATCTACTTCTACATCACCAAAATGAAGCGAAAAAGAAATAAAAAATCAGCTGTGTGGGATCATTTTGATCTTTTAGCAGCAATTAAGGCAACTGTTTGTTTTCCTTGAATAAAAAAAAAACAAGGTGAATTTAGATATTTGTTTACAGATTTTCTCGCTAATGCATTGCTTATTTTCAAACTAAACAATATGTTCAAAATTCCTTCTGAAAAGTCTTTGTAACAAATATATCTACCTTCTGGTAGCAGCATGAATCAACATTTCAGTTTTCCACCTTGGGACAGTCTATTATCACCTTTACAACAGGTTCAAAGCCCGGCAAATCCCCATTTTTCATCTTCATCTGAAATTTCACTCCCCAAAATGCCAGTCACTGCAGTTTTAAGGTCACTGAGTCCCCGCTTCTCCCCCTGTATGTGTAGATGTGTGTGTGTGTGTGTGTGTGTGTGTGCGCATGTGTGTGCGTGTGTGTGTGTGTGTGTGTGTGCGTATGTGAGGACCTACAGTGCAGAGCAGCAGACGTATTGTTTGGAGTCTCCTTAGTCATTTCTCTGTGACTCAAATCCTTTTAACCTGACAGCTTCATATTAAAAAGGCTTTCACGCTGCAGCGACACGGCAGGAGTTATGGCTTTTGTGTGCATTAAAAACTTGCCGCATCATGATTTTTGCTGCTTACGGTGGATAATAATAAACAACAGCTTTGAACAGCGTGTCACCCTTTCAAAGGAATACATATTTGGTTTATGTTTTGTATGTGTGTTGTTGCATTGTTACTAGTTATTGTCAGTGTTAGTTTGAAGGCTGGCGAGGTTGACTCAAGTAACCTTTTGAGTTATGTTTGTCGTAAGAAGAAAGCTTTTTAATGTGCATTTGAAGTGTTATCTGCATCCTGGAAGTAAGTATTTTCATTCCAATGCAAACTCCACAAGATGGTCACTAAACAAACGGATTTTGGGTAACATTTAAAGGACCGCCAACCCCAAACTTGACTTTACTTTACTTTGACATTTTAGTGTATATTTGAAATATGGCTTTTGTGCCTAAAACCGTCGGTGTGGCGCCCTCTTCAGGTTATACATATAAAACAGTGTGTTGTATTTGAATATTGGAGCTGCCTGTTTGGTGACGTCCTCTCTGACCTCACCCCAGGATTACTCAGTTCAGTTGTGGGGTATAGAAGCCCCGCCTTCGAAGTGAGTTGGATTTGGACGAGCGAGCAAGTGTCCTTATATCGATTTTAAGGTTAGCTATTGATTAGCATAGCATTTAATTTGAGTTTCCATCAGCGCATATTTCCTCTGGGAGGACGGTTAGAGACACTTGAAGGCAGGACATTTCCAGGTGAATATGGGAAAGCTATAAATGTAGAGATATCAATTTGAAGGTTTTGTTGTAGATTACTAGCCTTACTAATCAGACCACATTCCTCAAGATGTCGGGTCTGGGGAAGCTCCGTAGGCTGAAGGGCGGGAGATACGGTTGTCATTCAAATCCCTCGGCTGCTATTGGATAGCGCTAGGACGAATCAACGCAATGAAAAGGATTACGTAACCAGAGCACCGGAAAAGAACTTTAGTATTAGAACTTACGGTATGTTTTACTCAGCCATTTACTCGGAAACAGAAAAAGTAGAGACAAAATGTCTTTTTCTGATGAAAGAGGAGAGTCTGGTCTTTCTTTCTTGGTGGTTTGGTGGCTTTTTCATAGTCATAGTACACAACCCTCTGTGGGTCTTGAAAGATGAGTTGAAATTCATTGAAACGGCTGGCACTCAATGAGTTAAAATATAAACTTTCACCTTGTTTAATTGTTGCATTTATTCAATGTTTCTCCCTAGATGAGTAATTCAAGAGCCATTTTCTCAAAATGCATTTTTCTCACACAGTGGCAACTGTGTGAGACCCTAGATACCCATAATGCCCCTCTCTACCTGCCCACTGACCTCCTCTCCTCTGCTCTCGAGGAGGGGATTACTTATGAAGCCTCTGCAGCCCTTTATGCTGTAAAGAGTTTAAGCCCACAGTGTGTGTCCTGATGTGTGTGTTTGAGACGAGGTTAATGTGCTTTAGTAAATGGAGTGTGTTCAGTGTGTGTGCGCTCGTATCGTGGAGCTGTGGTTCCCGTCGTGGAAACTTTTCATCATCACATCCTAAACTTCAATAAAATTCCACCTGTACACTTTTGTTTATCATTTTTTGGAAAATTAAAGGGAGACACTGCAACTCAACTACTTCAGTTTTCAGGTTTTGGGTCAGTTTGGTCTCTTAGCTTATAAACTTTCACTGTCAGTAATCTACAGCAAAAGTTTCAAGTTGCTGTCTCTACATTTAAAAAAAATCCCTATTCACCTGCAGCGCTTGCCTTAATGGTCAAACTATGTATTAAATCCCTCTGCACTTCTTTCTTCAGCCTTTAGTCTACTGGCAAGGTTTGTGCTTCAAATACAAGCTGACATTTCCTCAGAATGTAAAGCTGCATATTTCATCTTTATCACATTCATATCATTTTTAATCTGCCCTTTAAAATAATCAAACTTGAAGTATTTTATGGCTCTGTGGCATGAAAAGGTCAGTCTTTCTGTCCAATCTACACTTCTATCACTGTCAAAATACAACTTTTTTTAAGCACAACATTTGGCATATTGCATGTTTGTATCGTATTGCTTTATACACACAGCACAGCAGCACTTGGAGAATATAGACCTGTTTATGCAGACATACCAAAGGTTTGTTTCATGTGTTTCTTGTGTCCTCTTTGTGAGAAAAATCTTTTCAGTTCTTCTTATTTTTTCCAGGGCAACACCAGAATTGCCTAAATGACTCTTGCATGTGACTCATCAACACATTTGGATATATCTCATAAAGATTGAATCAGTTGAAAAGGGGTAAAGGGAAACTTTCCCAAAACGCTTAACAACGGACATGTTTTCATTCTCTTCATGTGAACACAGTATGTTAAGCACGTATGTAGCCAAAGCTTCCCTTGGGGAGTGAGAGCTGGTATTAGGGACGTAATGATGCACTCACGCCCTGAATCGATTCGATTTTCAATATTAAACGGGACATATCAGGCAACATCGACTCTTTAGAGCCTTAGATCGTGTTTTAACAGTGTCCCCTCGTCACAAACAGATCAGGAGCAATATTCCACTTCATTCATGCAGTTTTGAGCAATCCATGGGTAAGACCTGTCAAATTTATCATCTTCTTCTTCTACATCTTCTTCTTCTACATCGTTTTGTACTTCCTGCGTACAATTGCGTTCCATTGCTCAAACCAAGAACTCTTTTCTACATTTTTAATCCAACAAGAATCGATACAGAGCTGTTCTGTGCTCCTTCTCTCACAATTATAACCCAAACATGTCTATTTTATTGTAACATCTGCATTTTTGTCCTTGTAACAGACTAGAATAGTCTGTTTTGTTTGTGCTAGAACTAAACACTCTTTTTTTTTCTTGGTACATACACTTTAACAATTCTTGCCTTCGAGTACTGGAACCTGAACAAACTTTTACTAATTTATAAATCAGAACAATTTAATATAATGTGAAGATTTTTTTTTTTTTATCTTTTGTTTAAGCTTTTTTTCTTTGTCTGATGTTTTTGCTGATGATACGGTTTGTTCTTTCCTTTGTTCCTTTGTATTCACCTTTTGAACAAAATCCATAATGTGCGAATGTGCAAATCTCATTCTACTTTCTCACTTCTAAAGCCACATTTATAATTATATATTATAAGGTGCTGCAGGATTGATGTAATAGTGTGAAATTCTGTGAAACATAAGGCACTGTGTCACCAAACCATTTTTTGTGCTCATTTTGCATCTTTATTTGTTCTAAATAAGATGCAGCAAGAACTATTACAATTATTCTATCATTCAAGCATTTTATTGACTTTTTATTTCAGAGATTAAAATGTCGGGTCAAATACTGTACAAGAACTGCCTGGATGAATAGTGTTTGAAAGTGTGATGATTGTTGCAGTTGCCTTGAGCTCAGTTTTATCAAATAGAAAGGATTTATATTGACTTTTGAGTATTTTTAATGCTTCATTGATGATTCACTGCTGCGGATCCTGACGACCGGCTCAAGCATAAAGCGCATCATATCATTCATATTTCATTCTATTTCATCTAATTTTCATGTAATAGAGGAGCCTCACTAGTACTTATTATTATTAGTTTATTTTTGAATGTGATTTCAAAATGTTTCCTTGAAAGTTCTTGTGAATAAATTGTGATGGTTTGTCTGTTTTTCCTTTTTGTGAGTCTTGCTGGGCGCCAGCCAGGTATCCCTCCTGACAAATAGGATTTTATTGTAAAAGGTTGTTTTCAGGTAACCAGTCACAAAAGGACGTGCACTACAAGGTGCAAACTCCTCTTTTGTTAAAAGTTTTCAGTGAATGAAATGTGTAACATAAACCTAAAAAAATATAATACACAGACTAAACAGACTGCTAGTTTTTTGTTCAGGTGTATTATACATATAAAGTGAAAAGAAAAAACGATTTCAGTCCCAAGTGTTAAACAAAAAACAAAATTAACAAAGTTAAGACCCACATTCTGTGGGTCTTGAAAGATTGGTTAAAATCCACTGAAACGGCTGGCACTCAATGAGTTAAAGGGGGATTTTGGATTGTTTTTTTAAAAAAATAAGCTATGTATAAGTAGAAAAATCAGTAAAAAAATGGCTTGTTTATTGAAATTCACATTTAAAAAAATTCAGATAGGAAGTAAATATGACACATTCCCGCTTAAAAAAAAACATAATTCAAAACTTCTGGGAAGTCTAAGACTGGAACGGTTTGGCGTCTGTAGGAGCTGCTAAAGTGCAGTCACCACAATGTGAGAAAAATACATTTTGAGAGATGCCCTTGGAATGTACAATTTCAAACCTAAATATCGGCAGAAACATTGAATCTGTGCAATAATTAATCATTTTATATTTTTGTTTAGAATAGGTGAACGTTTATATGTTAAGAAATCAAACATAAAATCAAATTCAAACAGTGTTATGCCACACGAGGTTACTCTTACATTTGGGTAAAAATCAAAGGAGAAGTCTACAGAACCTCCTCCACATCATTGATGATTTGGAAAAGTTTAGTCTCTGTTCCAGGCCAAATCTGCTCCTTTATCTTTTTAAAAAGCTGCTCTGCTCCTCCTCAGTGTTCCCCTTATCCGCCAGAACCACTGTACCTTTAAAAGATAAACACTTTATCTTTTCTAAGGGCATTTTCAGCACCTCACTAACCTCAAATGTGGAGTGTGCTCAGTGGCCTTTGCATAACGGCCTCTGAGTGAACGGTTATGACTGTGAACTATGTAATCCTTCCAACATTCAGTCAAACTCCCAGATTTAACGACGAGAAGCACCGTGTCCCAGTTTACTTTCAACAAATGCACATCTCCAAACATCAGACTTTTACATTGAAAATTAAAAACAAAGAGACACATGTGGACTTTGCTAATTATTTCAATATAGTTCCAATTGATTTTATTCAAGGAGAACCATTCTTCTTGGATTAAGCCTTGCAAACCTGTGTATTATGTAATCAAAATCAATGTCCATGATATTATATTTTCGAGATTCAACTTGTGGTTTACTTTAAATAAAAATATATACATATTTAAAATATAAAAACATATATATATTTTTTTTATTTTATATTTACAGTGGCCCCTCATTTATTGCAGGGGTTAAGTTCTGAAAACCCGCTGCAATAAACAAAACCCACAAAATAGTAACCTTTTAATTTTAAAATGGAGTCAACATTGTTTAAACCATTAAAAACCTCCTTGTTTGTGTACATCTTACATCCATGTACAGTATCTCTCAAAATCACCACTGTCATAGTTTCCTGATACAACGTTTTAATGCTTCTTTTGCTTCTTCAAACTTAAATAAACACAATCACACCTTTTGTATGTGAGAAATGCCGTTTAGTGGATTGAGTTCTGTGTCTCAAAAAAAATTTGTAAAACCAAGAGACCACAGCAGCAGAAGGACAATATGAGAAGGGACCACAGCATTTTTTATTTTTTTATTATGAAAATTCTGACCAATGCTGTCCTCAAACCTCGAAACATAAATATATTTTCTACACAACAGACACATGATTCCATATAAATCTTAATATTGATCTGTAACTAAATCTCTGAATAAATGCTTTGAAAAAACCCAAAAATATTTATAGGGAATTTGGCCTTCTGAAACGATAAACCACTGTACAAAGAGGCACATCTTTTGCGTAGTATGGACCTGAAGTGGTGACGTAAACTAATACTTTTTTGCTTTAAAGTGTTCAATTCTAGAACATTAATAGATAGATGTTTGCTTAAAAAATCTAATCAATTCAAAACGAAGATTTTGCAATAAAACCTGTGCTATAACACACAGTTAGAGAACCGTATTTTCCGGATTATAAGTCGCTCCAGTCAAAAAATGGATAATGAAGACCGCTTTTTTCCAGTTTCTCACAACTTTCTTTCTTCTGTTTTCGGCTTGTAATCTGCAGCCTATGATTTTCTCTTTGGGTGGTACATGATCATCCGATACTGGTACACAAGCCCAGAGCGCCCTCTAACATCTGTCAGTGTGAAATTCTATATTTTAATATAAAATTCACACCTGAGTATAAGTTGCAAGCCCAGCCAAACTATAAAAAATGCAACGTATGGTCCAGAAAATAAGATATTATTATTAATAAGTATTTTACTTGTACTGTATTCAAAGTACTGAAAACTCCCAGTCACAATACAAAGAAGAACAAGCCAGTTCAGTTTGTAAGACAGTCTCGAAGCCGTGCTCCACTGGTCGCTCGTCTTACGTAACTGGATATAGATAAATATATATATAAAAAAAATCAAAACAAAGCAACCAAAAAAGAAATTCTAAACAGCACTGCGTCTCTTGGAGAGTCTCAGTGAGCGGCCTCGTCTTCATCTCCTGTGATTGGCCGCTGAATTAAAACTCGCTCGTGGGACAGTCCAGTGAGCCCTGGTGTACAAATGTCTCAATGGCGAGTGGGCGTCATATGAACCACTCTTTCTTGGCCTCGTCCATGGTTTCCGGGTTGTCCGTGCCGATGATGGCCGTGTCCGCAGACTCCGACTCCACGCTGGCCTTGGTCTCGTTGGTGTGGTACGTGCCTTTGTGGCGGAACATGTAGCGGATCAGGAAAACCAGCGTGCACAGGATGGAGAAGATCACGACGGCGATGATCCCTGCGGCATAAGTACGCGGTACAGAGTCAGGAAATAATATTTTATGGCAAGATGCTGCAGGTGACAACAGATTCTTCACGCATTGGTCAATGTTGAGTTTTTTAGCTAGTTTTTTTTAGACATAAATAGGGAAAACGTGCATTTCCAGTTTCATCTTACAGAGCTCATCATAGCACTGAGACTGCGTTACTCAGGTTTACTAATGAATTGCTTTTAGCTGTTGACTCTGGACAAACTCTTTTGTTTGACCGCCGCGCAGCCTTTGACACATTGACCACAATATTCTCCTGCGAAGGTTAGAATATGATGAACATCTCTCTGCTGGTTTTAATCTTATTTATCAAATCGGTACCAGTTTGTCAGTGTAAACCAAGAGTTCTCTACGCGTTCTAAAGTCTGCCATGGAGTGCCTGAAGGATCTGTACTCGGGCCACAGCTGTACTTATCGAGTCAGACTTTTGAACTCCCTCTTGCTTAACCCAGATAAAATAGAGGTTATTATTCTAGGTCCCAAAAAGACTAAGAGACTCTCTATCTGAGCGGTTTATCACCCTTGCTAGTGTATCATCATCTCATTCTACTGTCAGAAATCTTGGAGTCCTTTTCAACCAAGATCTTTCTTTAAAAGCACAAATAGTGTTTTATCTGTTCTCTTTTAATATAATTTTTTAACGATTATGTTTGTTTTTCTTTTTTGATTTTTATCTGCCTTCCTGTGATTTCATTTTGCATTCTGTGAAGCACTTTGAATTGTCTTGTATACAAACATTTCCTCGACGTACCTCCTATAATGGCCGAGTCCCTGTTGACTTCATCGGGAATCACTCTCTCCTCGTTGAAGGGGAACTCAGCGTCTAAAAGGTTTTTAACAATAGAACATAGGCACAAAGATTATTATGCAACCTTTGCTTCTGTACTTCACTCCACAAAGGCGAAATATACAAGATGTCAATATGAAAAATAAACACATCAATCACACCGTCGATGGGAAAATGAACAGCAGACAGACAGAGCCTCATTGTCGTCTGAAATATTGATTATTCCTTCTTCAAACGCAAATGTAAAGAAGGGAGAACGGCTGATCTTTTTACTGGACGGATGTGTTGAAAGTGGAGCAAAGGTCGGGAGCTCAATGCACTCGATCGATGTCGGGCGCTTCCAGAGACTCAGCCCCAGAGTCTAGTCTAATGAAAAACTACACACCTAAATGTAATCTAACAATAGACACACAGGATGTTTGTGTAATACTGACAAAGCAAGGAAGGTAGAACGTCTTAAGTTATAAAATATGCATATCTGTATGTTTGTGTCTGCAATTAAATCGAATGGTCACAATGAGAAATCGCAAAACAGATGATTTGTGATGAATTAATGTGAGACACTTCAAGTGAATAGGAAAAAAATAAATGTATAAATATGAAACTTTTGCTGTAGATTATTGACATAAACATGAGAAATTTTTTATTTCAGGTTTTGTTGTTGTTGGTAAGTCATTTAAAGCTTGAAATGATGACACAATCAAAGTTTAAATTCATGGATTTATTTTGTAGATATATTAGCTACACAGAGTTTTTACAGAGGGGATTTTGAATATCTTTTTAGTTTAAAAAAAAGTTTGTTTTAGTGGAAAAATCTGTGAAAAACATAAACAAATCAAACTTCACTTTGTTTTTTGAAATTCAAAACTCAATAAATCAGGCCAGGAAATTAATATTGCTACGTACAAGACTGGAAAGTTTGAAGTCTGCAGGAATGACGAAAGTATAGGTATTGTCGCAGAGACAAATGCATTTTGAGTAAATGGCGCTTGAAATTACAATTTCCTATTAAAATTAAAATTCAGTGGCCCAAAACCTGAAAATGGGAAAAAAAGTATTTTGCCTGCAGTGTTTCTCCTTAAATTCCAACTCAAGGTGTGACGTACATTACAATAGGGAGATGAGACTTTGACACATTTGACCATCAGAGTCGTGTTACCTGGGTTGTCCAGATGCCAGGGGTCTGTTGCCACAGACATTGGTGGGACAGTGAGAGGAGACGCCCCACAGTTGGACTCCAGCAGCTTGCCCTGATGGGACACTGTTGGCCTGTCTCTCTCTGAGTCTGTGGACCAGGTTCTGGACAGGGCTGCAGCTCTCAGGGCTGCCTTGAGTGGAGCAACGCCATTAAACTGGACACGGGACAAGCAGCCGATGAAACCTGGAGAGTTGTGGCGCTCGATCACCGCCGGGACCACAAGACCGGTATCTACTGAGACAATAATGCACTGGATATTAGCAGTGGCAATAAATGCTCCAAAATAACCTCATAATCCAACTGAGCGAGAGACATTATGAAGCCAGAATATTCATAAACTGAACCAGTTGTTTCAGGGCCATCCACTTTGTAAACACAAGTCTCTTCCCTTGATTTCAAGGGTGCTTCTGCCTCCAGGCTAAGCCTCGCCCACTACAAACATTACAGCAGTGGTTCCCAAAGTGGGAAGAACCACTGCTGTAACCCCCCCACCATGCAGGGCGCAGGATAAATGAATCATTATTAATGAATAATTACAGCAGTACAGGCTCAAAGACACTGGCTGCATTTTGGATCAGATGGAGGAAGATTACCCACTGCTGGGTAAAACAGCTTTGGCCATACTTCTTTCTTTTGCCACATCCCACCTATGTGAGATCAAACCTGGACATTGAAAAAAAATAAAATAGTGCCAATCTCAAAACTACAACCCAGATTAAAGGCGTCATTTTTGCACAACAGACATATAGGTTTTTTCCTCTCTGGGAATAATAGCAATGATGAATAAACAAGATATCTGAACACAGCAGTTAAAGGTGGTTTGTTATTTATTTAATGTGTAGCCTATGTATGTCCTGTGTTTTTTGTCAAAAATATTCTTGTTATGTTCTTTGATGGGCTCTCTACAATCTTTTTTACTGCATGTACAGTGGTCTCTCGTTTATCGCCGGGGTTCAGTTCCGAAAACCCCCCGTGATAAACGAAATCCGTGATATAGCTATCTTTTAATTTTTCACTATTTAAATACATGTTAAGGCTTTATAATTCTTCCTGACACTCTTTATACAGTAACATTAATAAAGACTATTTTTAACATGAATCCAACATGTGAATTCTCTGTTCTCTGATTGAGAAATGCCGTTTAGTGGAATGAATACTGTATAAATACTGTATAAAAAAATCTGTGAAACATCGAGGGTGTGATAAGTGAAGCGTGATATTGAGAGGGAACACTGTACATACAATGTCCACTTTATTTAACTTAATTTATAATTGATACTTTTATACCTGCATATTAAATTTATAAGAAATGCTGAAATAATGTTGAAAAATCTGCAGACTGTCTGCAAGAGCAATGTAGATGGTCCAGGGGCAATGCAGGATGTTTTTAGTTGTGGCCAGCAGGAACTTAGCTGGAACAAGGAAGCTGAGCAACAAATGCACAGCCAAAACAACGTGTGACCAAAATTCATCAATTTTGCACTGAGAGACTTGAAGATGGAAAGTTTATTTGTTGCGGTTGGACACTGACCGTGGACTTTGCCGAGGAAGAGCGTCTGGACGAGGTTGAGGTGCATGTCGGAGGCGTCGGGCAGAGTGTAGCTCACTGGAGGATAGTGATCCATCTGGGACAGACACATCACCGGCACATTTTACTTTCAGTGCTTTTCAAACATGGAGAAAAACATAAAAAAAACACTCTACAATTTGTAGAGAGCTGCTATATATACAGTTGTGGTCAAACATTTACATACACTTGTAAAGAACATGATGTTGTGGCTCTCTTGAGTTTCCCATTATTTCTATGACTCTGATTTTTCTCTGATAGAGGGATTGGAACAGATACTTCTTTGTCACAAAAAAAAAAAAACATTCAAGAAGTGTGGTTGTTTTATGACTTTATTCTGGGTTGACAGTAAAAGTGACCAAATCTGCTGGGTCAGTCCTAATATTTGGTTACATGTCCCTTGGCCTTTTTCACTTCAGTTAGGCACTTTTTGTAGCCATCCACAAGCTTCTGGCAAGCTTCTGGTTGAATCTTTGACCACTCCTCTTCACAGAATTGGTGCAGTTCAGTTTAACTTTATGCTTCCTGGCATGGACTTGTTTCTTCAGCATTGTCCACATGTTCTCAATGGGGTTTAAGTCAGGACTTTGGGAAGGC
>JAADKR020000014.1:4754820-4769429 GCA_011763505.2 Lythrypnus dalli
ATGATGTGGAGATTCAACAAGTAGTTTTGAGAACTGTCTTTCTGTTCTGAGAAATGCACCAAAGCGATTGAGAAAAACTGTAAATGGAGTCAACATTGTTTACACTATTGAAAATATACCTGTATTCAATCTTTATTGAACTATATATTGATTATTGGACCACACTGATCCACTGCACAGATCCACTGCAGTCGTCATGTCGAGTCATGTGCTTGGGTAAAGTCCAGCCTGAATGATCTGAAGAATACAATCCATCTCCTTCTGTGTGTGGACATTTAGCATCCATATATCTCTTAAAATCATCACTGTCAAAGTTTCTTGATACAAAGGTTTACTGCTTTACTGCTCAAACTTAGATAAATACTATCACACCTTCTGTATTGAGTTGCAGTTTAGTGGATTGAGTTCTGTGTACAAAAAAATTAAAAAACAAAACAGAAAACCTGTGAAACCGCAAGACCGCAGAAGTTGAAGCACATTTATGACAACTGCATTTATTTATTTTTCATTATGAAAATTCTGACCGATTTTCATAAAACGATGGAAACCATTTTAGATCTGTGCCTGTAAACAGCTGCTGAATGTTAACAGACAGTTAAGAGAAAAACTCATCTCTCAGGGCAAATGTAAAAAGCTGCCAACACAACAATAATGCAACTTCATTTCTCGTCAGTCCTAAAACCTCAAAACATAAATATATTTTTTACACAACAGACACATGATTCCACATAAATCTTAATAGTGATTTGTAACTGAATCTCTGAATCAATGTTTTGAAAAAAAAAACAACAAACTATCTTTACAAAGTGAAACTTGGCCTTCTGAAACTATAAACCACAGTACAAAGAGGCACATCTTTTGCGTTGTATGAACATGGACTGGTGACATAAACTAATAAAACTATGGCTTTAAAGTCTTCAATATTAGAACATTATTAGATAGAAGATGTTTGTTAAAAGAATCTAATCAAGTCAAAACAGAGATTCTGTGTTAAAAACTGCTCTATCACACCCAGTTTGAGAACCACATTTTCCGTACTGTAAGTCGCTCTAGCCAAAAAATGGATAATAAAGAAGAAAAAAACATGTGTAAGTGGTTCCGGAGTATAAGTCTCACCTCCTGAACGTGGAGACGTAACTGCACTGATGACAAGCCTCTCTCGGCCTCAGCATATTGTTCAAGCACTTATTTGTGAATTATTTCTTTCACTGTGAACATCTCACTTTTCAACCGTGATTAACTTTTTTTGTTTTCTTCATTGCAGTAAGAGGGACCTCCACTATTTTCCAGTCTCTCACACGTTTCTCACTCCAGACTTTCTTTCTGCTGCAGCTGCTTGTAATCTGCAGGATATGATTTCCTCTTTGGGTGGTACAGGAGCAGCAGATACTGGTGTACGAGCCTAGAGCGCCCTCTAACAGCTGTCAGGGTGAAAATATCAAACATGGGAAATTATACGTTTTAATATAAAAGTCACACCTGAGTATAAGTTGCAAACACAACCAAACTATGAAAAAAGTGCGACATATAATCCAGAAAATACAGTAAGTATTTTTCATGTACAGTATTCAAAGTAGTGAAAACTGCCAGTCACAATACAAAGAAGAACAAGCCAGTTCAGTTGTAAGACAGTCTTGTGGCCGTGCTCCACTGGCCCCTCTTCTACCTCCATTACTGGATATATATTTATATAAAAAAATCAAAACAAACCAACCAAAAAGGGAATCCTAAACAGCACTGCATCTCTGGGAGAGTCTCAGTGAGCGGCCACTGAATTAAAACTCCGTCTGTCTGTGGGACAGTCCTGTGAGCCGCCTCCCGGTGCGTAAATGTCTCGATGGCGAGCGGACGTCAAATGAACCACTCTTTCTTTGCCTCGTCCATGGTTTCCGGGTTGTCCGTGCCGATGATGGCTGTGTCCGCAGACTCTGCCCCCGACTCCACGCTGCCCTTGGTCTCGTTGGTGTGGTACGTGCCTTTGTGGCGGAACATGTAGCGGATCAGGAAGACCAGAGTGCACAGGATGGAGAAGATCACGACGGCGATGATCCCTGGGGCAGAAGAACGAGGTTTAGTTGTTTTTAGTGTCAGGAAATGATATTTTAAGGCAAGATGCTGCAGCTGAAAACAGATTCTTCACACACTGGTCATTTTTTTTAGCTGGTTAGCTAGTAGAGTAGGAAGTGAGGGAGTTGGAGAAATCCAGGAAGTCACTCTGAGTACGGTGGCCTTTCCGTCAGTTTCCCACACAAATGTTGACATGTTTGTTATCTAATTAATATGTAAACCAAATATTTTTTCAGCGAGTTTCCACAGGCTCCCAAAGGCGGAAAAAATTCCAGTGCATCTGATGCATGTGCAGACATTTCATAACATTAAAGCTCATTTTCTCCAAATAAGGCTATCCTATACTCTTGCAACAACTTTAGTAGCACTTACAGCCTGTAAGTGCTTACTGCCTGTAAGTGCTACTAAAGTGCCAAACTTTACAGACTTGTACCTATATTTATATCATATTTTATAATGTATATATATGTTAAGGTGTTTTTCAGAGGGATTTATTAATATTTAATTCATAGCCTGATTTATTGAAAAAGGAAAAAACATGTATATATATATATGAAACGTTTGCTGAATATTACTGACATAAATATGTCAATAAAGCATTTCCATCTGAACCAAACCTGAAAAAACCTACAGGAGACAAAGCTGCTCATGAACATTTCCTTGACGTACCGCCTATAACGGCCGAGTCCCTGTTGACTCCATCGGGAATCTCTCTCTCATCATTTCACAAACCTGAAAATGGAATTCCACACACAGTAAGGTGCATTACCACATGGAGATGAGAAGATCATCAGAGGCTGTTTGACCATCAGAGTCGGGTTACCTGTGTTGTCCAGATGCCAGGGGTCTGTCGCCGCAGACATTGGTGGGATGGTGAGAGGAGACGCCCCACAGTTGGACTCCAGCAGCTTGCCCTGATGGGACACTGTTGGCCTGTCTCTCTCTGAGTCTGTGGACCGGGTTCTGAACCGGGCTGCAGCACTCAGGGCTGCCTTGAGTGGAGCGACACCATTAAACTGGACGGGACAAGCAGCCGATGAAACCTGGAGAGTTGTGGCGCTCGATCGCCGAGTCTACAAGACCGGTTTCTACAGAGACAATAACGCACGGGATATTAACAGCAGCAATTTGAGCAATGACACATAAATACACCAAGAAGACAGTGATCAGACCAAGTAATCGAGTAGCTCTTTTGTAATAATTTAATAGTTGAAAACATCTTATTATTCATAAAATGTCAACAATTTTGAATAACAACCGAAAACTACCAAGTCTGGCTTGAAATACAGACATTATTTTGGAAAGGTTTATTTCACCTTTGCCACAAACTCGTGAAATATAATATTCTGAGCTTTAAAAATTCACTCATGTATTCTAAGTTATGTTTGTTGCTTAAAATCATTCTTGGTGCTGCTGCTCCACAGGTAGGTGCAGGATTCCCAAACGTAGAATGGCTTTTGGAAACTCAGCGTTCTCTAAAACAACAATATCTACCGAGCCCAAAAAGAGACAACATGAAAATATTTATGATTGTCAAATAAAACAAAACTGTTCCCAATAATAAAATCCTATTAGTGAAAGAGAATGAGAGCTTGGGCTTCCCCGCGCCTCTGGGCCAACTTATAAAGCATATGCTTCATCATCCACGCTCGATCAATGGGGGAACTTCATTGACTTAACTGCAGAAGGCATGGTGTTATCATAAAAGCTCAACACTTTGCTCTGATTACTGCTTTGCACACTCGTGGCATTCTCTTCTCTACTCAAGACACACCTTTTGAAGTTCATCAAGAGAATGCCAAGAGTGTGCAAAGCATTAATCAGAACAAAGGGTGGCTACTTTGAAGAAACTAGAATATAAGACATGTTTTCAGTTATTTCACACTTTTTTGTTAAGTGCATAACTAAGGAAACGCACTGAATGAGAAAGACAAAGTACTGTGTTACTGTCTGCTAAACTGACTTCAAGCCAAGCCAAACGTATATCACAGTGTACTGTTGTGTAACTGTGAGTAAGGTGCATGGCGAATCCAGCAGACCAAAGTTCAAAGTGTTGTGAGCTTTGGTCTGCGAACGGCTGAGAATTTCTGAGATGAGAGCTGCCGGTGCCTCATCCCGTCCCCACAGCAGAGTGGACAGGTGCTTAAAGGGATGCATACAGTGCCTAAATATGCAGTTATCAAACCACTTTGACCCGAATATTCTCCTGCAAAGGTTAGAATGTGAGGTTGGCATCTGAGGATCAACTCTCTGCTGGTTTAAATATTTTTTTATCGGATCAGTACCAGTTCATTAGTGTAAACCAAGAGTCCTCAATGCAATCCAAAGTGTGCCTCAAGGATCTGCGCTCGAGCCAATTTTCTTCATGCTTTACATGCCGCAGTTGTGTAACATAATAAAAAAAACATGATATTAATTTTCATTGTTATGCAGAGAGCACCCAGCTGTATTTATCATTCAAACCGTGTCAGACAGATCAAATAGACAGGCTTAGTGCATGTGTAAAAAACATTAAAAATTGGATGACAGTGAACTATCTCCTCCTTAACCCTGATAAAACATAATACTAGGCCCCCAAAGACTGAGACACTCTCTGTCTGAGCAGATTATCTCCCTTGACAATGTTACTGTATCCTCTCATTCTACTGTCAAAAATCTTGGAATCTTATTTGACCAAAATCTGTCTTTTAAAGCAGATATAAACCATAAACATGCAAAACAGCATTTTGTCCACTTGCATAACATTGCTAAAATAAGAAACATCTTGCATAAAAGTGATGGGGAAAAGCTTATTCATGCAACTTATTCAAAATGCAGCTGCACAAGAACTTATGGAAGGTAGCACATCACTCCTGTACTCAAGTCTCTCCACTGGCTTCCTGTCGAGTTTAGAAATACATTTAAAATCCTTCTCCTTCTACTTACAAGGTCATAAAGGGCATGGCTCCAATCTATCTTCAAGATGCTATAGTGCCATATCAGCCTAGCACAGCTCTTCGCTCTCAAAAAGTACTCTAGGAAGTAAAGCCAAATTAATGGAATCAACTTCCAACTAATGTTAAAGAAGCAAACACAGTTTCTACTTTCAAGGTGGGGCTTAAAATGTTCCTCTTTGGATTACCCTATGGTTAGGTCAGCTCTAACTCTAAACCAACAGCCTAAAGCTGCCTAGGAGAGCATAAATGCGTAGAGCCCTATTCTCTTGTTCTTCTTACTTTATAAAATAAGACGATTATATAAACTTTGTCTTTGTCTGTTTGTTGCTATGTTTGTGTCCCCTGTCCCACTCGTATCTGTTTCAAGCGATTTTCTGTTGGCTGGCGGTGCTTCAGTGATGACCGACTAGTACAGTCTTCAGTCACTTCTGTAAATGCAAACTGTAATTTGCCATGAGGTTTATTCTGCCTGTCCGTCAATGGGAGTGGATTCTCTCCTGTCTGTGGTTCTCCCCAAGGTTTATTTTGTCTCCCATGTTTTTTTTTTTTCCTTTGGCGTAATGAGGGGTCGATATTTACTTGAAACAATTTCCCTTTGTTTCACCTGTATTTGTTTTCTTCACATGTTCTGTTTTTCACTGTTTCAGCCTCTGAGGCAACGCTTGTTGTGATATTGAACTTTACAAAATAAACGTGATTGATTGATTGGTAAAGGTGCACAGTTATGTCCAGCTATGGGCATGCTTGTGCATACAACTGAAAGTCAAAATGAAGCACCGACACTCAGTGACATGGGGCTCATGCCTCCACAGCTGCTCGAGGCTGGGAGTGGTCCCGTCTGCTCGCGCTCTGACCTCGAGCCCCCAGTGTCCCTCACCCCCATGTCTCTCTCCGGTCGATCACCCTCAGGACTCTCTCAGGTCCCTCAACCCCATGTCTCTCTCCGGTCGATCACCCCCAGGTCTCTCTCCGGTCCCTCACCCCCATGTCTCTCTCCGGTCGATCACCCCCAGGTCTCTCTCCGGTCCCTCACCGAAGAAAAAGCATATCATAAGTGAAGAGATATTGCATAATAGGTTTCAAAACCAGGCAAAAGAAAAAATGTCACTGAAAGACAGGTTGCGTCGGGTGAGAAAAAATCTCAAAATATCTCAAAAGTTCTTCTATTCCACAGGCGCGGAGCAGGTCAAACTCTCATTCTCTTTCGCTGATATGATTGTGTTATTTGGCAATGGTTTTGCATTATTAAGCAATGATAAATATTCTCCTTATGTCCCTACACTGACTTGGAATTAATGTTAGTCCCAGCTCCACCATGGAAAAAAAATTGAATCAGTGCAATAATAAAACATGTTTTTGTGAAGATTAGGTATTTATTTAGAGTAGGTGAAAGTCTATATGTTTTGAGATCAAACTGGCCAAAAACCTGAAAATGGAAATAAATAGATTTTCCTGCAGTGTCTCCCCTTAAGTCTATTTCTTATGATGTTTTGTTTAGAATTATCAGAGTTTTTACATTATTGTCTATTTTGACAGTTGGTTCACATCACTGTTAAAAGCAAAATACAAACATTTAATGCTTACAAAGTCACTGGAGAGGTATAATTGTTGGCCTAGTTACTTTGTACTTCTAACTGAGTACATTTTTGCTACATAAAACTGATGTTGCTCTTGCTTTGCTAAATATTGTGGCTTCTCTACCTCTGAATATCACACCGAGAGACTTGAATACAGAATTGTTTATTTGTTGCGGTTGGACACTGACCGTGGACTTTGCCGAGGTAGAGCGTCTGGACGAGGTTGAGGTGCGTGTCGGAGGCGTCGGGCAGAGTGTAGCTCACTGGAGGATAGTGATCCATCTGGGACAGACACATCACGGGCACATTTCAGTTTCAGTGCATTTCAAACAAAAGAGCTTAAAAAAACACTGCAGTTTGGAGAGAGCTGCTTCAAGGCTCGCATCAGCACATTCAAGCAGAGAAGGATAAACAAGAGGAAGAGGAATACTTCAGTTCACAATGTAATACAGTCAAGTGCAAAGTGTCTGTCTAGTGGCGTGAACTTGAATAGGATTTTGTTGCAGTTATAGAAAAACAGAGCTGTATGGACAGAGATTGAATAATGCAGCAAAAAGCATCTTTGTCATATTTCTTGTGTTTTTTGTGCCGCTCAAACACAACACATTAATTAAACAATATGTGCTGCGTGAAGCCACATAACTTAAGCTGTGGCATAGTTGGTGTTTTTATCGAGATGTCAGAAGATGAGAGGGAAAACATGTGGCTAATATCCCTCTTCCATAATGAACTTGTTATTGCTGATCCTCTGAAGACTCTAATCAGCTCGAAGGCTTCAGTCAATGATGAGAATGAGTCCAAATGGCTTTCTGCTTGTGCGCCGGTCGAAAATAAAAGATCTCATGTTCTTTTTTTTCTCTCTCTACAGGAAAACTCGAGCCCCCATTGTAGCAGCAAGGTTGATTGAAAGCAATGACTTGCGTTTATTGGAAATTTGTTGCATTGATTTGCTGAATGGCTGTGGGGGCCTTGTGTTAAAAGGTTGCCAGCGTCGTTTTGGATTTGAATGTTTTTTGAGTGAGATTTCTTTCCCCTTCCTCCTCCCACTTTTTCTATTTCCACGCAGCTATTTCCTAATTTGATTCACTCCAAAAGCCGGGTCTCGGAGGAGCAGGCAGAGGGCTTTATTTTGCCGAGCGACTGCGGGTCAGGATAACGGTGCACAATTAAATAGCGCTCAGCTTATTTACTTTTATCTGGGAAAACAAATTGGCTGCACGGTCAGGACGGGCTTCTGTGATGTAACATAAATCAGAGCTCAAAAGGGTGCACAGAGAGATGAGAGAGAGAAAAGACCTGAGACATTTTCACCAAACTTTGTCAGATACAACCTTGATGTTTTGGATGTACTTTTTTGGAATTCATTGCGCTCTTAACAAAGGACTGTTTGGTTTTTATCCCAATGGGAGTCTCGGAGCGTGCATTCATCAGAACACTATACAGACTGGAAATTAATAATGAGTGAAATCTACTCTGCTCACGATATGTGCAGTCTAATCCAGTCTATGTTTTATGGTATAAAACAGGCTTTTACAAGAGACCTCCACAATCTTTCAACAAACATTCAGATTAGTGAACTATCCTGAATTCATGGCATCTTAAAGTTGGCACATAATTAGCTTTAAGTGTTCAATCAGCACATTTAGGCTAAGCTTGCACATTACAAACAGAGAACAAATGTTTATTTTGAACCAATATACAAAGTTGTTTCTATTTACTCAACAGTTTACTGACAGATTATTATGGGATGGAGAGTGTACCAGCTGCTCTGGACTTAAAGTGAGACTTTTAATGCCCTTATGGTCACTCAAAGCCCTGCACTTTTGTTTTTTTTAATGTTTTGGGACGGTTTAGTGTCTTAACTTTCACTGCTCTAAACAAAACACCTAATCTTCACAATAACATGTTTAATTATTGCACTGATTCAATGTGTTTCCGTATATTTAAAAAAGAAAATTGTAATTTGAAGGTCCATTTTCTGAAAATGCACTTTGTGGCTACAATATCTCCACTTTAGTAGCTCACACAACACATAACCAGGATTATTGAGGCAAAAGTTCAAATTAATTCATTTATTATTGATTACGAGTCGTCCTGATTGCGTCGGCGGTGAAACTGTCTGCAGCCTGGGGTCTCACTTTCATCTCTTCACTTTCCACTATTTGAGTGAATGGGGCGTTGCCGCAGACGGATACACAGGAACACATTTGGATCTTGGCCTTTGATAGTGAACTAACCTGACAAGACCTCCTTGAAAAGAAAAAAAAAGAAACACAAAGCATCTCTTTGCGCACATTAGACTAAAGGCCTGGCATGTTTGTAAATGCAAAACCCTCCAGTTGATTTAAAAAAGTCTATCTGAAAAAAACCTTCCAAATATTTTTAAAAACAAGACTGGAACATTTGAAGTATATTGGAGCTACTCAAGTACAGACATTGTCGTCTCAATGTGAGAAAAATGCTTTTTGAGAAAATAGGCCTTGAAATTTCCCATTTAAATCTATGTGAAGATTAGGCATTTTTGTTTAGAGCAAATGAAATTCTCTATGTTAAGAGACTGAACCTGAAAATAAAAAAGGCTTTGCCTGCAGTGCTTCCCATGAAGTGTTTTTGCTGTGTTGTATTTCCCACGATCTTTATCTCTCCGTTCAGTCTATCTCACTGCTTGTCGCTCCGATCCTTTACCACCCGCCAATACTTCTCTGACTTGTTCAAGGGCCGTGGCTTTATCCGTCAAACCTCTAGAAGCTTTTAAGATTTGCAGTTGATAGCGGCGACATGACACCTGAACGACCGCCGGTAAACACTTGACTTCCTGAGTCGATTGCAGGACAGAATCCGCGGCAGCTGGAGAGCGTCGCTCTGAAGGTGCAGTATCTGATCAGGCATATGACTATTATGTAGCATCACCAAACCATAACCAAAATGAAAGAAGAACACAATATTAACTATAACTAGAACTGAATCTCAAAATATTGAGTGGGGACAAGACCATCGTGATGAATTTAAGGCGAGATGATTCAGGTGAATGAAATAAGTGGAGATATATCAATTTGAAACTGTTGCTGTACATTTCTGACATATGCGTATATGTGGAAAAAATGCATTACAAGCTTTCTGTAATTTATGTTTTTCACTTGTTGTGCTGCCTTTTGCAGGAATAACTGAAATCTAGCATTTGCTATAACTGCTGATAAGTTTCATCGGGTTTTTGTACATGAATTGTCCATTTAAGATCACACTATCTGAATCTCAATTAGATTCCAGTCTGGTCTTTGACTTGACCTCTCCATCAGTTTACATTTGTTCTTTTTGACCAATTCAAAAATGGATTTGAGTGTTTGTTTGGGATAATTTTCCTGCTACATGACGCCATCAGTACAAGCCCTCACGCTTACGGTGTGTAAGCGTGAGGGCTTGTACTGATGGCGTTCCTCAGGGGTCAATTGCTCCCACTGGCTCAGCTAATACACAGCTACAATGTGTCCTACCACAACTATGCAGATGAAACTCAGATTTATGTGTCACTGACGGCAGGTGAACATGGACCTGTAGATTCACTCTGTCAGAGCATCGAAGAGATCAGTGAGTGGATGCAAAACAACTTTGGTCCACAGCAACAAAGAGAAAGTGTTATCACTTATCAGTTAATAATGGACTCATACCAGAATTTAAACAGACACATTAAAGCAAAAACATCAGCTGCCTTTTACCATCTAAAAACATTGCCAAAATAAAAAACATTGATCATTGTCTAAACCAGACTTAGAGAGACTAATCCATGCATTTGTCTCCAGCAGGTTAGACTACTGTAACATTTGCTCACTAGACTCTCTAGGCGAGCAGTCAAACATCTACAGAACATCCAGAACACTGCTGCTCGAGTCCTGACTAGAACCTGAACATGTGACCATATTAGTCCAGTGCTCAGGTCTCTGCACTGGCTTCCTGTTGCTCGAAGAATAGACTTTAAAGCAGCTCTGCTTGTCTACAAGTCACTTCATGATCTCGCTCCAAAGTACATCTCAGACATTTTAGAACCATATGAACCACCTATAATAAAATATTGTTAAGTACACGATTGGGAAGTTTGTAGAAGCTACTAAAGTAGCAGATGTGTGTGTTACTCACAATGGGAGTAAAATGCATTTTGTCAACATAGCCTTTAAAATTACAATTTCCCATTTAAATGCTTATTAATTACATGTTTTTTGTGAGAATGGAGTATTTTTTTTGGAGTAGGTGAAAGTTTATGTATTAAGAGACCAAACTGGCCCAAAAACTGTAAATGTAAAAAAAAAAAAAGAGAGACATTTGCTTGCAGTGTCTCGCCTTAATTTATTTCTTTCAAATCAAAATGAGAAATCCGCCCAGAGACACATCTAGTGCTGTGTATTTGTGATGGCTGAATTTTCCCACCAGTCCTCTGTGTATCCCACCCACAGCGATTATAACCTACAACATTCCCCTGTCCGTGGTTTGAATGTTTTCTCTGACCTCAACCAACGTTCTCGTCACATCGCCGTTCAAACAGGGATTTATACGATGGAAACAAAATAATAATGGCTCGGAAACGGCTCGAGGCTTTAATGCATAATGCAACAGTTTGGGAGGAATTAGCCGAGGGTGAACTCCAGTCACTAATGATTCGCTTCAATGTCTAAAAGCAAATGGGGGTTTGGGCAGAAATACACACATTCGATCGGACTCAAAGAGCTTTTCATAATGACACAGAGGACAACGTTATCAAAGCTTTAATAGATGGCTACATTATGAAAATGAGCGCAGTTTTTCCTATCAAATCTGCATGTGCAAAGCAGGTTAAGCACATAACCCTTATTTTGAATGAAAACTATAATAAATGCAACGTCAAACACTATGATTACAGTCTGAAAGCTTGCATTACAATTATAAGTGCAAAGTTGTGAAGTTAACACAGTCAGACTGGATTGGTAATTATTACAATGATTGCATAATACAATATTTAAAGCATCTTTTTTGAGCAGAGTTGTTAGCACATAATGGAAATAACTCTAGGACTGTAGCCCCAGGGTTTTTTTATACCCTTGGTATCCCGGACGTCAGTCAAATGGCTCCAAAGGGCTTTGATTTGTGTCCCTCAGATAAAAGCAGGCTTAGTGGGTGTGGTGAGGCGTAAGGGTTGACGCATGTGTCAAAGATGCACTAGTTATGGTCCCAGGTGCATAATCATCGTACTAACGGCCAATTTTAGCTCATCTCTCAGGAATTTCCTGCCGAACAACCGACCGTCGGCCAAAAGGCCAAGACAAAAAAAACTCAACAGGCTGTGGACATGATCCTGAACCAAGTCAACTCTTGCAATTTAGATGGAGAAGACATGCACCTTCAGCTGAGTTCAGACTCGGACATTTCTTCAGGTACGAGTTCCTAAACATCTTTTGGCTGGGTGGCTGGCTACAGAAGAGGCATCATTTAGATGTTTTGGAATTGAATTCAACTTATATTTTTTCCCTAAATGTGTATCCTATGTTCACCCTATAAATGAAGACATTTCACCACCCCCAGAAAAGAGATACCGGAGACACTCACTGGGCCAACGGAGAAGGTCAAAGATGGGACAGTGTGGTGTGAAGAACCGGTCTAGGGGCCACTCCATTACAGCCCCATACAACCGTATGCCACTGATGAAGCTCCCAAAGCTATGGTCAGAAGAGCAGCGTCCAGTCGCTTTCAGAGATTCCTCTGTTTCATCACTCTTGACATGCTTCAAACTGTCCAGGAGTGGACTCTGCGACACGGACACCACACAGAACACCACTGTTGGTTCATGAACCTTCCTGAACTGATGGTGTTCTTTGCCATCCTTCTCTGTGGGTGAGGATGGCATGGACTCACTGTGCGTGTCCATGTGATTGAAGCGCAGGTGTCGCATAATGTCTTAGAAGTGGTTGATCTCGCTGATCAGTGGTTGTTCAAGTTTTACATTTTATAAAATACACAGAGAGAGAGTTTGGTCTTTTTTAATTCAAACAAAAGCTCAGATATTAAGGAGAAAACCAGGTAACAATTTCAACATTCTCATTTTCAGATTTTGGGCCCCTTTGGTTTATTAGCAAGTATACTTTCATTTACTACTTTTAATTTGCAAAAATATATAATAATATTTATGTCTTTACAATAACAGCTGGGATCAGTGGCAAACCTTCACAGGAGTGGTCAAACAACTAAGATTACTCCCAGGCAAAAGCCACTGCTGTCACAAAAGAACACAAAGGCTCGTCTCACATTTGCCAAAAAGCATCTTGATGATCCTCAAGACTTTTTGAAAACCAATCTGTGGAAAATTGAACTTTTTGGAAGGTGTGCAGCCCATAACATCTGCCGTGAAAATGGCACAGCACGGTTTTTCTGCCTCAGGACCAGGGCAACTTGCTGTGATTGACAGAAAAATGAATTCTGGTGTTTACCAGAAGATCCTGAAGGACAACGTCTGGCCATCAGTTTGTGCCCTCAAACTCAAGTGCTCTTGGATCATGGAGCAGGACAACGATCCAAAACACAGTCCACTTCTGAATGGCTCAAAAAAAAAAATCGCTAAGTGGTTCAGGAGAGTTACTTTTTCACAGTGGACCAGATGGGATTGGATGCCTTAAAATGTTAAATAATTTAGAAACTGCATTTTGTATTTTCTTACGTCTTGTGATATCAAAATTTGTTTGATGATCTGGAACCTATGCGAGTGATAAATATGCAAAAAACACAGGAATAGGGCAAATACTTTTTTATGCCACTGTATGCAAGTCAGTAAAAGTTGCAAATTGATATCTCTACATTTACATTTTTCCCTGCAGGATCTCTCTTTAAAAAGTTCCTCTCTCAAACTTGGTCAAACATCAATTGTGCGGATGTCGACAGGAGCTGGAACAAGGCAGTCTGCAGTCGAGGCCCTACATTGACTCTGATACGTTCTTGTGTCAGTAAAGTGGTCCCAGCGGAGTGATCGGGAGCCACAGGGCACGATTTGTTCACAAAATGAGAAAGACTGAGGACAGATATTTCAGCTTAATTCTCCTGTCGGCTGTCTGGATTTGTCACTCAAGTTGTAAATGTAGCCGGGTCGGTGATGAAATTCAGCGATCGACGGAGCACTGCTGCCTGGAAATGTCACCAAAGTGAAGCGGGGCTTTAAGGGCACAGACGGCAAGATGCAACTGGCACGTACCATTATGTTAAAGGGAGACACTGCAGGTGAATGAGGAACATTTTACGTTTCCATGTAGAGATTTCAATTTGAAACTTTTCTTGTGGATTTATGGATTTCCTGTAGAAATTCTGTAGAAACAAAGTCTGTATAATGGGTTGAACAGTTTTTTTCTCATCCAGTGAAGATTATAAACAAGCAATAACATATTTCATTGTGGATTAAATGTAATCCAATTTATGGCCACTAAGGGGAGATCTTTAAGAGGATATGAGGATCCTTTCAGCTCGTCTGACTTATCTATTTATTCTAAATGGCGGGGATCAAGGCGGGACGCAGCACATGTTGAAGGACCAAGGACCAATCAGGGAAAATAGTAAGCCTCTTTCCAAGCTGACATCGAACAAGACTTCATCCACAGTGACGCTGCTCCAAATGAGTGGGTCATTGAGCATTTTTAGGCGTAAACGGTCTTATCTGTATATAAAATCATAAAAATAATAATCTACAGCAAAAGTTTCAAATTGATGTCTCTACATTTAAACCTTTTCCTTATTCACCTGCACTGTCCCCTTAAGTTCTGAGCTGTTTGTAAGTTGGGGCACACAATTTCTATCTTCCTCGAGTGTTTCGTTGCTTATTGAGTGTGTTTTGTGTGTTTAGTGGCGCACCTGTATGCCGATGCTGCACACCTGTATGCCGATGCTGCACACCTGTATGCTGATGCTGCGCACCTGTATCAGAATCAGAATCAGAATCAGTTTTATTACCATTGTCAGTGGAGTACACAAACTAGGAACATTTTGCGGTACATCTGTGCAACATAAAACATGTAAGATAAATAAT
>JAADKR020000014.1:4778462-4789333 GCA_011763505.2 Lythrypnus dalli
GAGCTTCCATTATTGACTGTAACATCTGTTCAATAAATATTCTAAAGATCTCTGCCTTTGTTGGTCTCTGTGTCCACCAAATGAACCAGGATGATGGGACACTCAGTGGGTGGATCGTCAAAGAAGGGGGATTTCCCGACACATAACACAATACTTCTGCAGTGACCGCACTATTTGTAATCGCACTGATCTGATTTACACCTGACTCTGAACAGCTCATTTCCATCCGCCGCCTTCACACAAACACTCCAGACCAAGGCAGCTCTTCACCCGCTTTTCTGTCAACTCGTCACCCTCCTGCCAAGAGCAGCCAGAAAAAACAAACCTAGTATACTTGTGGAAATAAATAAATTCACGTGTCGAGAATCAACGCTCTGACTGGGAATGAGCAAAGTCACTGATGACAGCTTATCCTCCCCGAACACTGATGTGACACATTTAAATGTTTTCAGCATTTAACATTAGGTATGCAATTGGAATTTCAAACAATATCTTCAACATGGTCAGGGTTTTCCATAGACATGGCATTAGTGTTAATAAGTCCCTCCAGGCCTGGATCAACTTCAAACACTGGGTCGAAAAAGTGTCTAAAATGAATCTAAATGGATCATATAAAAATAAAAATGTTAAAACACTTTGGGTGACTTGTGTCTTGTGAAAAGTACGTCACAGATAAGGTATGATTCCCTTCATTAAAACTGCAGATGACAACTGGTCTACATGGACAAAAAAAAAAATCTTTACTTGTACTTTAAAACTACGTAATTATTAATCCAATTCACTGGGCGCACACATGATGCTTTTACAGTTTGGTCTCAGGTTCCAGTTTTAGTATTCGGCAGATGTCCTCCACAGTCAGGCAGAATCACTGTGTATGCACAATATCATTCTCAATTGATGGCTTTTATCATAAGCCCAAACACTTTAACACTGGCGGCTTCAAACGGAATTGGAAGTGAGAACAATCAATGAATGCAAGCCGGAAAAAGCCACAGAGTTTTAAAGGCATAGTCTTGAAACATAAACGCTCAAACTGCGATTTAGTGGCTACTCAGCGAAGGAAGAGGGATTGTATAAATAAAAAGTCATGTTTGTGCAATCCAGGAGTAGCCTGGTGAATCTCAATTTGACATATTTGACTCATGAGGAATATTAGAGAAATATACACACCAAATAAAACATAAACCTGCAGTTGATGCTTCATGTATCCTGGTTATTATCTGAAGTTTTGAGGTTCCAGTTTTGCTTGTGATCTCATAAACAGTTCCCCGATTATAGTAACGCAAACACACAAGTCTGGCTGGGATTCTCTAACAGTAACCCTGGATATAGCAGCATATTTACGCTATTTCCGGTTATGCTTCAACTTCAGATTTCATGCTCATGTGCTGTTAATCGTAGACAAATACGGCGGTGCAAAGTCCAAAGAAGTCCTACTTCTGGAGATTTTTTATATTGACAAAGAAGTGACTAAAAGTTATCAATACTTAAGCTTTGTAATGCTAATTTATGTAAAACTGTTGTCAAGCGTTTAAAGGCATGTTTTTCTACACACACTGTCAAACATGTGGAGAACTTCAATACCACTAAGCCAAACAGGAGATGAGGAAAAGTGGTTTGATTTTGTTGAACTTAAGCAGGAAAGCCTCAACCTTGTCCTCTGGCAACACAGACAAAAGGGGCTGATGCTTCAAAGACGAGCACACTTGAGGTTTTGCTAAAAACGCTCACACTAATTCCTCACTGAATTATTCTGCTATACTACTATATTGGAAAATGTTATCGAGGATGTTTTTCAAAAATATAATTGTTGTGCCTGCGCAGTTGTAGCTTCAGTACAAGAAGCCTGGATACTTTATGTGATCATGAAAACAGAGGATTTCTCAGTTACATTTAAACACTATATCACCAAATAAGCACTCTGATAGAGAGGACAAAGCAAGAGAAATTATGGAACAGGTTGGAGTATATTTATTTTCATGTATCAAATAACTGGTATAGTGATTCTACTGTGATGGCATCCATGTTTTCTCCTGCATAGTGGTGGGGGGTGGAATCTCCAGGAAAGAGCACTATCCATCATAAATCTTGTGACTTGACAAGCAGAGGCAAAATCACATGCTTCTAAGCTCACAAAGACTCAAACAACGACACGAGAAACATAGATACATTTAAAAGAAACTATTTAAACTATTTTAAGTGACTCTTTTTAGAAGAGACCAAATCGAGCTTTATAACTTAACAGACTCAAAAGGCTACCCTTTAAAGACTGATTAAATAATCAGAGATATGTGTAGCAGAGCAGATTTCTTGCCAATCTTACCAATGTAAAGAAAAGAGACTGAACAAAATTCATATGTTCTAATTAACTTTCTTCCCAGGTCAACAAGGACTATGTGTATTGTGTTTGTATTTTGCATTTGTAAGGTTTTACAATGTTGCATGCATTCGATTGGTAATGCATTAGTGAAGCATAATCTATTGTGCATGAAGGTCGGTCACACATGGCGACGCCTCCCCTACACAAAGGCGGGAGGATGCAACAAAGAACCGGATCAGAACAGAGCCAGAATAGCACCACAGAGCAGCATCGGAGAGAGAGAGTGGGGAAGAGAGAGGAGCAGAGCAAGAGAAACATCACACCTGCCTGACCTCCAGCTGGACGTCAGCCTCCAGGACTGAGGACCACATCTTGGCTTGGCAACCGTGTCTCTCGTGTTGTAAGATGCACCTCATCACAGATTAAAACCATCAAAGCCTCATATACGTACTTTCAGATTAATTCAGAAACCATTCCACCATTCAACCATTCCATTCCAATATTTCAATGCCGTCTTTTTATTGATTTCTGGTAAATAAAACCTTCATAAACCACATCATGCTTCGGTAATATGTTTACTTTTAACAGATAGAGCCACTGGAATTAAAAAGAATTCACTTCCTTCAGATCAAAACGTGTAGTTGTCCTAGGTGTGAAAGGGCTGCCATAGGCTCCATGAGGGCCGTGGAATGTCTTCTGAAGTTTGGAGTGGGGGGGGGGTATCAACTTTCTTGGAGATGATATCAAAAGATGGAACATAAAGCCATAACTTCATAAACATCACATTAGCCTTGCTACAGCCGTTATACAATAGAAGTTGGAAATATTGTAGGGTTTCCAACATATTGTTTTGCAACTATTGGTCCTACAACTCCACCTCCTGTTACTGCACTTCCTTTACTCCTACTGCTACTACTGCACTTCCTTTACCCCTACTGCTACTACTGAACTTCCCTTACTCCTATTGCTACTACTGCACTTCTTTACTCCTTCTGCTACTGCTGCTAAATACAAGGTTGCCAGTGCCTACCTTTGGTGCAGAAAGGCCCGTCGTAGGCCGTCCTGGAGCAGTCGCACAGGTATCCGTTGTACTTCTCCACACACTTGCCTCCGTTGCGGCAGTACGTCCTGTAACTGGTGCAGTGTCCTTGGCAGCCGGGCTTGACCCCCGGCGTGACCTTGGCTCGCTCGTCCAGGTCGAGCGTGATGCCGTTCATCCGCAGGCCCCGTATGCAGCCCAGGAAGCCCCTCTGCCCCCCCGCCGCACCTGAGGGGAGGGAAGGGGAGGAGTCAGTGGAAAGAGGAGGTTGAAGGTTTTTAGGCCACGTTCAACTGCAGCAAACAAGCACACAAAAAACTTTTATTTTTGTGCTTGTTTGATCTTTAAGTGACCCAGTGGCTAGTGGTTATCATATAGTCTTTACGATGTTTCAGGATAAAATGTCCTCTCTGGAGATGTACCCTCTCCATGGAAAAAATAACCAGAAATCTTGGAAATCAAATCACAGAGACCATAGCCCCTGGGTCACTCAAAGGCCAAATAGGCACTAATATCAAGTTTTTTTGTTTTTTTACCATCTAAAAAGTTCCATAGTGTACATTTAATTTGTGATGAAATCTGCATATAGAGTATTGACATACATTAGAAAACAATGCTTCTAATGCTCATTTTCAGTGAAATGGTGATTCAAAAATTACATAAGTACTTCCTCGTGTTGTTAGGACTGCTAACCACCATTAGCTACCACACTGTCTGATTCTTTTTAAAAACTTTTATTCATGGACAATTCTGACATTTGATTTATTTTCACATTATTTTCCATTAGGATTTGACTAAAAGGCCAGTCACAAGATGGCCGCCACGTTTGCCACATCAAGCAGCGTCATGTCCTATTTTGAGTTTTATCACAGCTGCAGGCCCATTTCATTGTTATCAATCGTAGTAATCCATTAAATGTCCATCATACGGTGCATTTGCAGTACAAAACATCAGCATAATAACATGGATTCAATAGAACGTAAGTCATTGTCACTTTAATGTTTTTTGTTAATGCCTCGATGCAACATGCACCACAGTCATGGCTCTGACTGTGTCCCTGCTTTCGATACAACCTTCAGCTTGTTAGACTTTTCCTGCCTAATTGCACCTCTTAATGAACTAAACCTATATAGAAGCAAGTGCTCGTGTAAATGGGTCAATATGCTTTAGCCTCAGGTTGTCGATTCCCTAAAAGTGCTTCCATCGTCATTCTGGCCCCACATCATCACAGTCGAGTAACCATTAACTTTGACAGACCCTGGGCGTAAAACAGATTAATGTTCAACTAAACGACTAGAGCAAGAAACCCATGCGTAACCACACACCCACAGGAAAAGGATGTGATGCGACTGGAGGACAATGGCATGCAAATATGAAATCCCACGGGATACTCAAACCTCTGAAGGGGAGACCTTCCAGCAAAACTTTTCTTTTTTTTTTTCATGACGGTAGCTCGGCACAAGTGACCAAAAGAGACAGATAGAAAATAGATTGAAATAAATGGCCACAACACCTTTTATGTGAAAGTCACGTACTGAATACTGAGTACTGAGTCACTTGACTCCTAAAATAGACCTTTTGCAGAACATCACAGTGGCATTCTTTTCAACCTCAACCTATAGTTAAGATGAGACACTGCAGGTGAATAGGGATTTTCTTTTGTCCAGATATAATTTTGAAACTTCTGCTGTAGATTGTTTTGCAATGTATTGCAAGTTTTCTGTCATTTTATATCTTTCAAATAAAAATAAGGCATTTTAAGCCTAAAATACCAGAAATTGCCAAAAGAATTTGCCAAAAAAAGAGTTTAATGTAGGGGTTTATTTTGTAGATACAGTGGTATGAAAAAAAAATTACTCTATAAATCATTGTTTTTTTCTATCAGAAATGTCATTAAATATGTCATGTAGCAGATGAACACAGTGATACTTGAGAAGTGAAATAAGGTTTTTAGAATTTATATAAAGTGTGTAGTAATTATTTAAGCATCATCAGGCAGGTGCATACATTTGTAATTTGTGCACCCAGACTAAACATTCTCTATAGCTTCCAATGAGAGTTTGGATTCTAGTTCAAGGCATTTTGGACCATTCCTCTTTACACAAATCACACCACAGATTTTCAATAATATTTAGGTCTGGGACTGAGAACATTCCAGAATATTGTACTTGTTCCTCTGCATGAATGTCTTACTAATTTTTAAGCAGTGTTTACGGCTGATTCTTGAGCAACCTGAACATTGTTCTCAAGAATCTGCTGATATTGACTGGAATCCTAAGATTCCCAGCAGCTGCACTGGCCACAGTCACATAGCATGATGACACATTTTACTGTGGGTCAAGTGTTTTTTTCTTGGAATGCAGTGTTCTTTGCTCACCATGCATACTGCCCATTGCTATGTAAAAAAAACCTATTTTTTATCAGTCCACAGCACCTTATTCCAAAATGCTTTAGCAAATCTTCAGCGACTTTGTTTGTGGCGTGGGGGAAAAAAGGCTTCTTCTGCATTACTCTCCCATGCAGCAGCTCTATTGTGCAAAGTGCACAATACACAGTGACTCCATCTCCAACCATCCTCTTCACCATCTACATGCTTCCCCTTGGGCGTGTCGTCAGCAAGCATGGAATTAATTTCCATTGCTATGCTGACGACACGTAATTATACCTTAAGGTCACCACCTCTGTTTTCAACTAATTTGAGAGTTGTTTTGAGGCTCCCATGTTGCCACTCATCCGAGAAAATGCAAAAAGGAGAAAAACTTGAATTAAATACCGTTTCTCATGATTGGAATAAGCTGTGTATGGAGGTCAAGGGTCAATGAGCTTCCCAAACTAATTTTGTGTTCCAAAATGTCTTTTACTCTTGCATTGAAGACCAGATGTTAAGGGGAAAACTAGCTAAATAACTCAACATTGACCAATATGTAGAAAATCTCCATCTGCAGAATCTCACTTAAACATTTTACCACCAATGTGTGATATATCCTTTTTTGTTTGACATCCATGTTTTCGGATCTCATATTTCTGCTGCTTAAAACTCCTTCACTTAAAAAGCACTACAACAGCACCCACAACAACTCTTTTGCCGTTGTCCTTTCAATGGTCATAATGATGTTTAAATTCAGCCAATAACCCTTTCATAACCGGAATATTGGCAATAGCCCTGTTACGCACCTGTATATGACCCCCGGGTTACTCCTTCTCTAACCGAATATCAGGTCTTATAAACGCGTATCGGAATATCCTCATTTTGCGCATGTCCTATCCTCAAACAATCCTGGTCTTTTGAGTACAGGAGCCACTTGTATGTGGTGCGTGAAAACTCATTGAAACACAAGTAAACAAACATGGAGAAACGCAGCAGCACATCACCACACTCCAGGAGCGAGGAGGAATCTGAATGCTTCATTAGAATTGTGAAAGAATATAATGTCTTTTATTGACAGTAGAAAGTAACAAGATAGGTGGCCAAAAGGTTACAAAACATAATAAAGCACAGGTGGAAGACGCTGAAAAGGCAGACTACAAGGCAAAGATGCAGAACGGTCCATGCGTCAACACGTTGTCCCTGCGCCGCTGTTTAGATGCGGGTTCTTCCAAATGATAACAATGACCATGTACACAAGAGTAACTCTGTCTGCTTAAACATGGGGTTATTCCTAATGATTCAGAAACCAAAATATTGACCAAATCCCGAATATTTACGGCATATAAATATAGTCAATGTTACCCCACATTGGTGAGATCTCAAATCAACTTTGAGAAATGAGACATAATTTTGTTTTTTGCACAATTATGGACTTAATCTGCTGAAAAAGATTGCTGAGCTCGCTAAGTGAATTAAGTTCGTTGGAATCACGAGTCCGTGTTCGGCGAAGGTGCTCATTAAAATGTAGCTCAGTAACAGAGTGAGGCCTGTGTCACTAAAGACTGTCCTCCATTAACATTGAGTTAATGGGCAATCACTGCAGCTGAGCCTTAAAGATTATGTTTTCAACAATCTTTATTATAGAGGTCTGTGTCTAAGCACAGGAATACAGCATGTTTTTTTTAAAATAGCTGTTCCCTCTAATGGTGAGGACAGCAACTTCAGAACTCCACAATTATGCTCCGTTTGTCTCTCGTTCAAAAGGCAGTAATTATGTCGAAACTGCATCAAATTCTGCTCAGGATTGTCTGCTTAATTGAATGCACGTGTTATGTTTACTCCAGTATGTGTACTTGTCGGAGAGGTTTCGTAATACAGCCGACTGGACTGGATTAAGCTATATATATATATATATATATATATTTGTATATTTTCCGTTTTCAGGTCCTGGGCCAGATTGACTGGACTAGAAAAAGACTTTCACCTACTCTAAATAAAAAAAACACCTCATCTTCACAATAACATGTTTAATTATTCAATGATTCAGTGTTTCTCAGTGGATTTAAATGGAAAAACACAGTCTTCTAAACTTTCTGACCTTCTGTTGGATCTGATCTTAAGGATGCGCTCACACTTGGCTATCTGAACTGTGCTAAGCTTGTTTCATTCATTGGACTTTGGAGATAATTTCAACTGCGGCACGTTTCCTGAAGTCTCCACACAAACGCACACCAAATCACAAGCGGAAAGCTGCACACACAGCTTTTATTTGGCAAACAATATCGCAAAATTATGGTCCCGTGAGCAGAGAAATGGGACAAGATGGAAAGGAAGTGAAGGAGCACAGTGCGGCACTCCCTCTAAACTCCGAGTTGAGCGAGAGGGAAAGTCCGGCTTCAGTTGATCGCTTCCCCGCCCGCGGACACCACTGGCACAAATGTAGTGAGTAAAACAGATTTAACAGATCAGAAATGGTCACTTTGGCTGTGGGGAAGTTGCTGAGTAAAGGAATAGTTGTGAGGAAAGTAGTGGAGTTTCCTCTGTGTTTTGGATGAAGCTGTAGCCGTCGTGAGGAGCGAGATCTCGCCGCTGCTGCTCTTCATTCATCACAAGTACAGCCGCACTGACACAAGGTGGACAACCTTTCCTCACCTTCTCATTGCGACACAATCTTTGTATCAGTGCACAATAAAGCAGTGGCAGTGTCCGTCTTACCCACGTAGAGTTGGCTGAACAGCTCCAGCCGCGTGTGCCCCTGCGCCGGCGCCGGGCGGGAAACCCTGTACGTCTGGTCCAGCTGAAGCACCGCCTCCTTGACGTTTCTCTCGGCGATGACGCGATGCCATTGGTCGTCGTTGAGGGGCGTGTCCGAGTGGAGGTTCAGCTCGACGGGTCCGTTCCCGACGTCGAAGGAGAAGGAGACAACTTCAGGAACTGCAGGCGACAGTGAAATAAATGTAAAAGAGCCACAAGGGGCCACTACAAGAATAAACTACTTAAATATTTACAAAAATAATATGCTTTTGTCTTTGGAGTTACTGAATATTGGTCGTTAATAGATAAAATACATCTTACAGACCAGCATCAGACTTTATCTGCAAATTGATTAAGGGGGGACAATGCAGAGATATTTCCCATTTTCAGGTTTTATCTAACATATAAACTAACATTTAAACATTCCCTTATTCTAAACAGAAATACCATATCTTCACAACATGTTTACTTACTGCACTGATTCAATATATCTCCATAGATTTTTATATGAATTGTAATTGCAAGGGTCATGTATTTCACACATTGTGGTGACAATATATGCACTTTAGTATTTCCCACAGACTCCAAACTTCCCAGTCTTTACATAACAGTATTTTTTTAATTGAGTTTTGAATTTCAAAAATCAAGGCTTTTTTCAGATTTTCCATTAATATTTGTCCTTAGTGTAATAGTCAATAGTCCCTGCACAAACAATTTTCCACTATGATTTAAAGAAGAAATGTTGAACTTTTCAATGGAGAAGTTTGTGAAAGGCATAACTCTTTATTCTGCATGGCTCACACTGAGGGTAAATGCGTGTTCAATTTCTAATCTAATGGCTCATTTGTTTCCAGGCGTTCTGTTTGGAGCGTATAGATTTAAGCCTGAAATACATGAAGACTCACGGCTCTGGACAGCACTAATCTCGCTCACAGTCGATTGATGGAAGGAACTGTTCGGCTTTGCATGAGATAAAGTATTACTGCTGTAGTAAGCTGGATATTGAGACACTAAATAAACAAATAAACATCCTGCAGACATCAAATAAGCCTTCTTCAAAGGCATTTAATGGAGACAACCTATTTGACCAAGTACTGTAACTGTTGCCTCAAATTTACCCTTTCCCATTTGCCCAGGCCAGCTCCACAGGAGGACATGCGGACATTGGTCTCAGCATCTAATCACCAATGGCTGATCATTGACCGGAACATTTTATTCAGCCCAGAACCACAGACCAACAGCTCTACATGTGGCTGACTTTCCTCTTTTGTATTCACACTTTCGATGCGTCATCTATGTGTTATTTAACTCATTGCGTGCCATTAACGTCGATCGGCGTCAATTGTGTTTTTTCACGGGGGGGCGGGGGGCTTTGGGACAGTCTGGCGCACCTTGTCGGTGAATATCAGGCCAATACATGGTGTACTATGGGTCTGATGACATGTCGATGGCTGTAGTGTGCTCTGTGGATGAGCGATTATCATATAATCGTGAGAAGAAGACGATGCAGAGGGACAAAGATGGAGAAGAGGAAGGCAGATAGTTATGCGTTAAAATGTTTCACTGTGTGTTAAATTACTTTACTGCAAATGTTAAAATGCTCAATGATGAGGAAATGTTTACACTGTTGCTATCCAAGCTAGCATATATTTAATGGCTTTGAAGTGTATCACAAAATACTTTGTAAGAATTTGTTAAGGCTGAATTGTCTCCTCCCTTAGCAACACCCACAAGCAGGTTTGCTGAAAACTTGCATGCACTGAGAGATGAGTCTTGGAGTTGTAAGTCAACAGCCTTTGTCCGAGACTTCTTTTCTTTTTCTCACTGTGCTGCTCATGGTGAAATACTTTTGCGCGTGCATATTATTTACTGTTCTTAGTCTTTTTTTTTTTTTTGTAACCAAGTTTAAGTTACACATCACATGTCATCTGAGATGTGATTTGTTTACTTTGTGGTTTTTTAATAAATGTACAATGAAAACTTGTGAGCTTCCCGTGGTTCTTGCCTTGTTAAGTCACTGAATATTCCCAATTTTTATCCGTCAGAAACATTTTACTGGTCATAAATATTGTCTAGTTCGGATGTAGGTTCATGGTTGTTAGGCGTAATTTATACCAAAATGTTTCTTTAATCCTGGTGCCCTCCACTGCAAGTAAAATATAGATATCAATTTGATATGTTTTCTGTAGATTACGCACATAAATGTGGCAAAAAGATGTATTGCAAGTTTTTTGTCATTTTATGTCTTAAATAAAAAAATAGACATTAAAATGCCCGTAAAAATGCCCAATAAGGTCAATATGTCCTGTGACCAAATCTGATAAATAGATTGAGACTTATTTTGTACATATATTAGTGACAAAGACCTTTTCGGGGGGGGGGGGGGGGGG
>JAADKR020000014.1:4852677-4875567 GCA_011763505.2 Lythrypnus dalli
AAAAGTTCAAAATTTTAGTTGACAGTGAAAATGGAGATGAGTAAATATTTAATGAGAGAAATAGTAGAAAAAGCTTGAATGAGAGAAATGTTGGACAGGAGTAGGATCCAGGCAGAACTCTCCCGCTCAGCTGGGACTGTCTTTGCTTTTATGTCATTAGAGTATTTTCACAATTATTTAACTTATTACACTCAAGTTGAGGGCTATAACTTGTTATTTGTGTAAAAATCCCCTTTACTTAGCCCCTGTTATGTTTCATTGATAGTTATTTTAAGTATTTCCAAAGCAATAAAAATGTAAATTTCCTATTATTTCAGGCTGACTTTTAAAAGTAAAGCATAAATATTTTTGAAATCATTTAAAATGTTTTTGTAACTGCAAATTAATCATCCTCTTAAAAAAAATAAAAATAAAACACTGCAGATGGCCCAGATCCAAAACCCCGCAGTGCAGCCAGCACTCCTCTCCCCTCTGCTCCCTCTGCTGCTGAATGTGCGTGACCAGGACAAACTTTCAGTAAACAAACCAGCATGGAGCACCCGACAGGAAAACTACCGATACCTCGGCTTGCTACGACTGCAAATACAGCTAAACAGCCTAAAAAGCGAAAGAAAACCAGAAGAGAAGAGGGCAAAGCCGAAATAACTTTGGTTACGCTTTTCGAGATGGAGAGCCAAACTCGTCTGTCTTCCAGTCTTCCAAAGTACGCATCCATGTGTAGCGCTCGTGCGTGAGTTCGTGCACCGGAGGGGCCGGAGGGGCAGGAGAAGGGACTGAGCAAGTGAGACACAACATACCTAAAAAGTGCTATTCTTTCCCCTATTCACCCTCAGTGTCTTGTTTTTACCACACAACATTTCTAAACATAATGATTGATGACAATAAATTGGGTGACTCGTGTTCGTATAATAGTGTCATTCCAATAAAATTCACTTCCTCTTCCTTTAAACTAAAGCTAATCCCATGACACAGAACCTCAGCACAGAACCACAGCATGTCTGCGTTCACCTTCAAGTCTCGATGCCGAGGTCCTGAGAGTCGGCCGTGAACTAAACAGACTAATCTATTCTGCTGCACTCATGCTTTGACCTGCTGAAGGAGGCAGAGCTCTCAGGGGCCACATGTAACCAGAAGGACACTTAATAACATGAACAAGACTTCTTTACTGATCGCACTAAAGTCCCTGACCTTCTCACAAACCTGCCCTCAGACTTAGAGATTTTACACGAAGAGCAGCCTTTCTGTATTCAAATGATTCATGGAAAAACCACAACAGTGTGTTGTAACCATTCATCATAAAGTGTAATTAAAATAGCTGGCTTTCAGTAGACGCAACAGCAGACTTAAATGTTTTTTTAATTAGATGGATAATGGACAAAAAGGAGCCTGAGATTTTTGGAGATGTGCTTGTGTCATTAGTGTGACAAATAAAAGTCTCAAGATGCAACTTTTTCCTTTTCAAATTTCCATAAATAAAATGATGACAGAGATCTGGCTCATTCCCCATGAATCAAATGTCAAGATGGAAATAAGTTGTGTTTGTTAGGATCAAAAGAGTTCCATATAAAGTATTCAAAGTGTTCATGTTCCATGTCAGCAAGGTCACACAAGTTCAGGAGCTGAGTCCTCAAAACGAGCGGCGCTTGTCTGTCAAACACAGTAATGATCGACAGAACAATTGAGCCCTCACTCCGTATGGGCTATAGTTACATGATGAACTGGAGAGCGAAAGCTAATTCAGCCAAAATAGCAAAAGAAAAACACAACAATCTTAATTTGTCCAGAAGCTGTCAGTTTGAGATCCCTCCTGGAAGTAGTAGTGTGAATACGAACTTATTACAGCCTCAAAGAAGAGCTCTGACCTTGGCCGGTCTGTGAGAACCAACTTTTGTGGAGGAAAAAACAGGATTCAGTTCTCCGCAGCCTTGACAAAACAGCATTGTAAAGGCAAGACATTGTGAATATATATATGTGTGTGTGTGTGTGTGTGTGTGTGTGTGTGTGTGTGTGTGTGTGTATTTTTATGTATAGCTGTAGACTACCAACATAAATATAAGGGAAAAAAATGTATTCAAGTTTTCTGTCATATCATTACTAAAAATACACAAAATTGGGAATATTTGGTTTATTCTGTAGATATATTACTTACAAAGACTTTTTCAAAGGGAATTTTGCATATCTTGTTTACGCCTCGCTTCCATTGACTTCGGACAATTGTCTCACCTGTCTCCAGCCCCGTCCAACCCACTTGAGTACGCCAAAACTTAAGCAAGAGCTCTGCCTACGCTAAACAACAGCCATACGCGTTTGCCCCATCAACGTCCAGATGTCACCCAAAATGTTTAAAAGCCAAACTGGCCCAAATTCTAAAAAAAGGAAAAAATAAATACAATTTAAAAAAATCCTAAAGTGTCTCTCCTTAAGGCAGGATAAATGTAATCACAAAATCACAAGCCTGCAGAGAGAGAGAGCTCAAAAACAAAACAAAACCATAAAACCATTTAACCATAAAACAATTGTCACTTGTGGAATAGTCAGTTTGAGTCCCTCTGGAAGTTCGACTGTGCCCTCATGTCTCAGAGTGCTCTTATTTGTGTCGGAGCAAATCTATAACCTCGGTCAGTCATGTATGTTTCCAATTAACGACTCTGACTTGCTGTTTACTCGCTTCATTTCTTTTTTTCTATGCCTGGCCTGATCTCTTGTCCTTTCGCTCACTTTGTTACTTTCCTTGAAACAACAGTAATACACAATTTCCCACACATCAATGTACCCTTTTCCTCTTACAAGTATTGTTCTCCTCCTTCTGTTCTGCGCTCTGCTGTAAGAGACAGTGATTTGTACTGTGTTGTTTTGTGGGTAAAAAAAGAAACAAAGAAAGAAGGAAGGAAAATGTAAGTCAGGTGCTGACCTCAAAAGTGAACATGCAGCAATACAAAAATAAAAAAAATAAACTCAAATGAAGCTGAAACATTTTTGATTTGAGTCCTTTCAACATATAGTTTTTATATGCAGGAAGTTTATTTATAGATCATTGTTTGTACAGAAAATAATTCAATGTGCTTTACAGAACAAGAAAGATATAGGTAAGTATTTAAGGCCCTCTGCAGGTGAAAACATTGCTTTTTTATGCATTGGCTAATGTTGGGTTAACATCTTCACCTGCAGTGTGTCTCCTTAAGTACTTGTATTTGTATTTGTTGAGTAGATGCTATAAAATACTAGCCTGGGAACACCCATTGCTCCTCGCGTTGCATTTAATTTCTCTCTCAGAAGCGTCTGGAAAGTCGGACAACGAAATCACAGGTTTCGGGGATCCAATCACAGAGCAGGGAGGGATAAGCCAATCACAGAGCAGGGAGGAACAAGCCAATCACAGAGCATGGAGGGATAAGCCAATCACAGAGCAGGGAGGAACAAGCCAATCACAGAGCAGGGAGGGACAAGCCGATGACTTGTACTCTCTGAGCTTGTCGTTTTTTTTTCATGCTTCCGTATCTAAGATGGCTGCAGACATGAAGCTTTCTTTCAATGTAGCTTTTGACCGTGTTTTAAAAATAATTATAATAATAAGCCGTTCTTCCTCGTCTAATTTTTGTTGCGCTGCAAACATAATCAGGTAAAACTGATACGATTGGCTCATGGCGTGTTCAGGACAACTAGGAAACTTCTGACTTCCAACTGAGAAAAATGCATTGGAGCCACTCCAACCGGGATTTACGGGGAAGTCTCCACATAACATTGCATTAGCTCAGGTTATAGCATTAGCCGTTGTGTCGAGTTTATTCAGCCAAAAGGCTCTGAGGTCGGGTCTCGTCATTTTCAAGTGGGAAAAAACACTTGTCCAATAAACGGCTCTGGATGGTCGTTGCTTTAGCCTCTTCCCCACACTGAATCTCACTTGTGATTCAGTCAGGTGTTAACCAGGCTAATAAAAAAAACAGGACCTGTCTCATACAAGGCCCGGGACCCTATCTAATAGGTAATGTAAAATAAATAAACTATGTGTTGATCCAGTGATGGCCATTTACAAAACTTCAAATAACAGCAATATTATCGAGCGATGGTACATTCAAAATATACCTCCAGGGCTGGTAATACTAGACTAGGTAAACAGGACACGACCTACTACAACAAATGCAATACATATCGAGAGGCTTACAATGATTAAATAGGGGCTTATGCACTGACGATGTTTGCGTGGACTGCACTTCAGCTGCTTGGCAGATTACAGCGGTGCATCAGGACGCCTGCTGCAAAATGAAAATGCAATTCTCCCTGCACTGGAGGGAAATGGTGCAAGGAGAAAGTAGGAACCATTGCTTATTGAGACATGATCAGCAACAAATCACTAAGAGGAAGCCATCTTGAGGGAGTGACATTCCCAAATGGCAGAAAATGCATCATGCAGTAGGTCCTGCAGATCTTTTTCTACTCACAAGCGAGAGTAAACGTGATGGATCTGACGCTGTGGACACTAGTGTTGTCAAACACATTAGTTCAGCCTTATTGAATGAGCGGACATGACAGTGAGTCTAAATGTTCACTTTCAGGTTTTGGCCCAGTTTGGTCTCTTAGATTTAAATGGAAAATTGTCATTTCAAAAATCGTTTCTAATATTGTGGCAACAATATCGGCACTTTTGTAGCTTCTTCAGACATCAAACTTTCCAGTCTTGTACGTAAAAATATTTTCAAGTGTTTGTCAGATTGATTGTTTGATTTCTAATTCCTAGCCTGATTTAATGAGTTTTGAATTTAAATGTAAAATGTTGTATTTATTTTTTATTTTTTTTACCTTTTTTTTCACTAATATATAGTTTACTGTAAAAGTAAACAAGATGTCATAATCCCTTCTAAGAAAGTCTTTGTAACCAATATGCAGCATAAATTTAAACCTTGCTAATTTAGAGTTCAAGTTGATATCTTTACATTAAATAATAAAAAAAAAAAAAAAAAAAAACTATTAACCTGCAGCGTCTCGTCTTAATCTGATTAGACTTTACTTCGCTAATATACTAGAACTACTACAGCTCAGTCAGTGTTGTTCCCGACTGACCCGAATGTTGGTGGATACTTGTCGGACTGCACAAAATATCCTCGCAATCAGGCAATTGTTTTGTGCAAGAGCAGTTAATAAATACTGGAAATGTGTAAATTGCTTTGGAAAGAACGTTTAATAAAAAAATTACTAGTATAAAGTAATAGTCTATTTACTTTTTATCCCTGAATTTTATGATGAACTACAATGTCTGACAAAACAAAATGCTTAGTTAAAACTTTATGGAAACAAGAAGCTAAAGTCCACTGAGGTAATTGGTCTGGTGGAGATGAGAAAAACATCTTTTTAAACTGGATGGTCTAAAGCCGTCAAACAGCAGAGCCTCCTCACTAACAAGCCTGGACAGCACACAGCCGCTCGACTGTTGTTTTTGTGCTTTATATAGAGCCCAGTCTCTTACATAACCTTCACAGCGCATTTTTTCATTTGTGCACAAGTGACCTCTAACACGAGAAAAGATCTGGGGAAAGTGTGGGAGGAAAATGTAGGAGTTGAAGGCCTCAGTGACGTGACTTTGTTGTCACTGTCGACTCCTCTGCCTGTGGCCCTGAGATGCTGAGCTCCTCTCAGCTGCTTTCTTTAGGACACTTTCCTTCATGTCTTTACTTTGTGATTGAGTTTGCTTTGTCAAGACTTCAAGAGCCAAAAGAGGAGTACATCTGTTCAATGCTTAGTGCATTGTCAATAATGTACAATCAAAAGGGTTCCCAAACTTTTCAGGCCATGACCCCAAAATTAACATGCATACAATTCAGGACCTTGTAATAATTTACACCCACAAAACTTGAACAATCTCAATATATGGGTTTACATGTATTTGCATATGATCTATTTTGCAATTGACCTTTATTCGCAAATATATGCTTACAGGCCTATATAATTCTTCTTGGAATCATCTTGGAACCCCCCACACAATGTATCGACCCTTTTAGGGTCCCGACCGCCACTTTAGGGACCAGTAGTCTATATTCTCTTTGGGGCCAGAACTTTGCCTGACAAGGAGAGTCTTTAACTTTAACCAGTTAAGGCAAGACACTGCAGTTGAAAATCGATTTTTCACGCATTGGTCAATGTTGAAATTTTAAGCAAGTTTTCTCTCTCTTAACATTGTAGCTTTAATGCAAGAGGTCAAACTCTTTTGGTATCCACGTGTCGTACGTCACATCCCTGACATTAATACTGTATATAAACCCAATATGTCCAAATAGATAGATAATAGATAGATAGTGTCCACAGCCTCCTATAAACAGAGAAAAATACAGTGCATCTGATGCAATCGCAGACATTTCCAAACAAAAAAAGAAGGTTTTCCTTAGAATCTTGCAAAATGGCCTCCACTTTAGTAGCACTTACAGTGTTCAAACTTTCTAGATTTGTACTTAAAAATGTTTTCAAGGTTTTTTCAGAGGGATTTCTTAATATTCTATTCCAATCCCAAAAACAAGGCAAAATGTGATTGTTTTTTTAATTATTATTACAAATTTGATTACTAATAATTATCTTACTGAAAAACTATTAATTCATCAACAAAATAAAACTATACATTTATACCTGACCCAATCTTTAGTTTACATTGTGTTGCTGAAAATATCATTTTATGCCCAAAAAGACTCATTTTTATATGAAAACATTATTTATTTTCTCTCATATTTATTTCAGCAATCTACGGCAAAAGTTTCAAATGCCTATCTCTACATAAAAATAAAAAAAATAGTTTTATTTGGTTGGTATATTAGTGTACTAGTACATAGTTACATACAATGTTTTAACCTAAAGTGTCTCACCTTAAACAACATAAAGTAATTAGAAGAGCATCAATACTGTTTGCGAATTTGCCATTATTCTATAATTACACACTTTTCTGATAAAACTGTAGCAGTGTTGAAAAATACATCAATTAACAGCAGTGGCTCATGTGTGACAATCTTTATGACTTTATCTTCATGACTACATGATAAAAGACAGAAATAGGAAAAAAAGTTTGAATGCAAAATTATCATTTTACAAAACCTATTTACAACACTGTGTGTCCTGAAAACTGTTGGACGAGATGAAAAGCTGCATTTGCATAAAAAAGGAACAAAGGCACATGAAAGAAGTTGGATGTTAAACAACTATAAACAGGAAGTGGCAGATAGAAAGGCGAAGAACCTGAACAACAAAAGCAAATGCAACTCTTTGGAAATCTACAGAACAGTCACACTAGGGTCTGATCCGGTTTGCTTGCCCGAGTTATTGTCCTGGAAACGTGGAGAGAAGAGGAGGCTCCAAAGCTTCAGAAAGCCGCGAGGATGGAGGGCTAAACGACAGATGATACACAGATTTAAACACCACAGGACGGCCCAAGGCATGCTGGGAGCCACAGACGGACGCCCTTAAATGGGAGCGTGAGCTTTGCAGAAGCATATTCAGAGACTCGTGCTCCACACTATCACACACACAATCACACTGGCTTTCACTGTTTAGAAGCTCAAGAACAAAGTAGGGAAAATGCAGGATTGTGGCTAAGTATTTCCATCAACCCTTTAATGCAGTGATTCTCAAAGTCACAGGTTTGATTTGGTCTCTTCACATCAACTGTGCAATTTAAAAAGCTCAGCAGAGACTATTTTTAAAGTGTCTCAAAAAGTATGGTTTGTCAAAATATATACTCATAAATACATTACACTCTTCTGGTGAGGACAGTTAAAACTGTATCTAGGATTATTGGATCTCCCCTGCCTCAGATCCAGGACTTAGAAAGCGCTCTACATTCCCTCTTCTCTTACCTCCTTTCAGGGAAACGTCTGCAGAGCCTCAAAACAACCTCTCATTTCAGAGACAGTTTTTATCCTCAAGTGGTTGGTATGCTGTGTGTGTTATTGTGCTATTAAAAGGTGCATCACACAACCTTTTATGAAAAAAACAAAAAACAAAATAAAGTTCAGATTTGTCTGTATTTAACCGTTCATGACATTTTAGTGACACAGCAGCTGTATGGGTGCTTATCCTGGTTCTGTTACTTTCCATCAGAGTGGTCTGTATGAAGCTTCAGAATATTTTTTTTTCTAGGATTTCTGGTTGTTTGAACATGTAACCATTGATACTGACAAGAAGACCTCAACATTTAATCCAAAAGCGTTGTGGAGGCCAGCAATTTGGGAAAGTAAAGGAACCATGATAACTACATATACAACTGCTGGGCTACTAGAAGGCCAAATATGCAGTAAAATTTACTTTTTGTTTGCATAAAAACTGCCATAATGCTTTCAGTTTTTTTAAATGAAACACACATTTATCTTAGTACCATGTTGTTGTTCTTGAAGGCTCTTTAGAGTCTGACTTTGTTGGGGGTCCTGTGCCCACGTCTTGCTCAACACCGTTTCTCGGCGACAGGACCGGCCTCCAGCCGCCGTCAGCTACGTTCCCCGTCATTAGAACAGAGCTCAAGGCCGCGGCGCCAGCGTGAAGTCCTACGTGCGACAACGATGACATCCCATCTACATTTGCAGACGCAGAGGTGTCCCGCTGTCACGCTGAGCATCTAATCTCAGTTTACAGCCCGCTGCACGGCTCCGGTCTTCGACGCTCCCTGAAAATGGATTATGATAATTCCAAAACGGCGTCGGAAGGAGAGTCGGGGATCAGTGGAGAAGGTGCACGCTCCCTCAGAGGCGCTCAGCGAGCAGCAGAGACGGAGAAATTCAGTCACAAACATGCACTCCCCACTGGCCTTTGTTACGCCTCTTACTTTGTGTTTCTCTACTCCTCTCTTCTGCGCAGTCTTCGTCATTGTTTCTAATCAGGAGACACTTTTAAACATGCAGCCATTGTTTCTTTTGAAAGCTTCATGACAACAGTGTGTCCTGAAGCAGTGATGTTTTGTACGAGCGAAATGTTATTGGAAACAGGGACAATGGAAATCCTGTGACTTCACATTGATGCAGACCGGATGGAGATAGCTGTGTGGCGTCTCTCACTCTGTGGCTGTAATATTTCTACAAGTGTTTTGTGATGTTCTGCTATTTTCCACTCCACAAGCCACAAAACCCACCACACCATCAGCAGCTCACTCTGCTCGATTACAATAAACTTCAAATTTACTGATGACAATCATAGCTTTCATAGTCAGGCAAAGACACATGGAGAAAATGGATTGGACAAAGAAGAAGGTATTATTAGTATAAATTATCATTGGATTAAAACAATAAAGAGCATAAAGAGTTTTTTGAAGCACACCAGGTGCAAGAACAAATGATCTTACTCTTGCATGTAGTGACGATTTGGATCATGAGCTTCGATTGTAAAACCATAGATTCACAGCATTGTCTGAAGAAATGATCCCACTGTATATTTTCATATTTTCACATTTATAATACCAAATAATATCAAATTGTGAATGAAATGAAAAAATGGAGACAACCAGAAAGTTGAATTAAATCATCTAATCCAGTGGTTCTCAACTTGGGGGTCACCAGAAAATATGGAAGGATAATTTTCCAAGTAGTATAAATGGGAAACATGAGCATCATGGACTAAATCAACTAAATCATCTAAAAAGAAGAGAACAACCACTGATCTTAACAATCGAACTCGCCTGGACTTTGGCAGAGACTGATCCAAGCAGCTTCTTCAGGGCTGAGGGCGGGAACTGTTCTGTCCTGTCCAAATGTCAACACTTTTCTCTCTCATGCACTGTATTGTGGTCATGTCATTTTGTCTTGTGTCCGAATGTCCAGAGAGAAAAAAGTAGTGCACTCAAAAAATTCTCACACTGCATTCTGAAAAGTAATGACAGTAATAGCCACAGATTGATCGATATAGACCACAATGCACTGGGAGAGTAAGAGAAGAAGAGCGGACAACAAGTCTCTGAACTAAACACAACATGAATGAATGAAAACTGCTGCTTCCATCTTGTGTTGTGTATTTTTACTTAAATCTGCTTAAATTTAACCCATGACAATGAAAAGTTAGCTGCTTGCATTTAGATTGAGCTGTTAAATGATCAATAGCTTCCTCTTTAAGGCAAAAAAGACAATAATGGACACAGCTTGTGACACCGTCGAGATGTAAAAGTGAGCAGTCAGCATGTTTTTGTCTTGTAGGTTTAGCTGAGTATATTTGATTAACAGGTTAATGTCAAAAAATATTTTAAAGATGAGAAATCAATTGCTCTTGTAACGTTGATTCTCGCACTGTAAAGTCATGCAGCTTACAAAGGTAAGAATATCATTTGCAACTCTGACTGTGTCCGCCTGAATCAGCATAATTCTGAGGTATTTTACATTTCCACACCCAGTGTTGGTGCACAGTGTGTTGTTGTTTGTGAGTTTCTCCTTGAGGCTGTCGTCTGGACGTGGTCTTTTGATGCAGAGCTTGAGCTGAGCTGCAGGGTCTGGCTTCACGCACCTGAGCAAAGACACCTGTGCCGCAGTAACTGGACTGGATTAGCGAGAGAAAAGCAACTCTTAAACACGGCGCGAGCCAACGTACAATTTACATCATTCAAATCCGCAGGGGTTTGCAAAGAGACGGTGCAAAGTCAGAGGGGAGGGAATCTGGACCGAGAGTCATGCTCAGGCAGATTTAAACACATGCTTAATTGATTACCTAGTTTTCTCCTTAACGTCTTTTGTGCCAGAGTAAAAAAAAAAAAGTCAAACTCTCCCTCTGCGATGCATATTTTATGTTTTGTCTGTGATAAATCCAGGAAGTTTCCCCCTTCACAAATGTTGACATTAATATGAGCATCAAATGAATGTGTAATCAAAATTATACTAATTTCCTCTCAGTGCATTTTCGAAGCGGACAAAGGCAGTGACTCCGGCACATGTGCAGACGTTCTTTTACAAAACACTTCATTTTCTCCAAATAAAGTTTTCCTTAAACTCTTGTAACAAGACCTCCACGTACAGGCTTGAAACTTTCCAGACTTGTACTTTATAATATGCTAAAGGTTTTATTAATATTGAATTTTGGATTTGTTGAGTTTTGGGTCCCAAAAAGAACAGATTTTTGTTACTAATTACTACCTTATTCTAAAACTAAACAAGATCCAAAATTCCCTAAAAATAAATAAATAATAAATAAATACTTGTAACTAATGTGTCAACAAAATAAAAGTATACATTTAAACCCATTCAATTCCGTACCACAGAAGAATATTACAAAAATAACAACACACTGACTTGTTTTGTGTCCCACTGTGAGTAAAACACTTTGTCCTGACTGAGACTGACCTATCAGATGGTCCTGCACTGATGCTGTTATCAAAGAGGACTGCGTGTGGCCTGTGTGTGGACCATGCGGTGCATGGACCTGCGCGCACTGTTCGCGTGCACGGTCCACGCATCATAAACGTGTGTCCCACCCACGTTCCGCGGAAAACATATGTTATCTGGGTAATTATTTTTTATATATTCCTAATATATGGCCAGTGGGGACCTGCGTTGCACCACGCCTCTCACACACTTCACTCAGCCTCTTTTTGTTTAGAGTGACTCCCCCTAGGGTCTGGATAAAAATATATATATTTTATATAAAAAGATAAAAATTACAGAAAATTTGCAATATATATATTTTTTCACACTTATGTCAGTAGTCTATAGCAAAAGTGTCAAATGATATGTCTACATGTATTTTCCCCCCTTTTGACCTGCAGTGTTTTGCCTTAACCACGAGCTAATATTTTCTTTTAACAACCGCGGCTAAACTTCAGTAAATACATGCTGGTCTCTGTAGACGGCCAAAGACACCAACCAAACCCGTCTTGACCATGGTAACAGCACAGTATCCTCCAGCGTTACTAGCATCATTCACTTTGTTTCTATCCAACTTTCCGTGGGTTCGCTCTGAGCCCCTTGAGGTCGGAGCATCTTCTTTCCTCCTCGTGTTGCTTCATTAGCGTCGCTGAGTGAATTTTCCTACGTCTTTTCTCCTGTTGTTTTTGCCATTGGCCTAATCTACTCGAGCCGTCGTATCCAGCTGTAATCCATAGGCTGCTTCTGAATGCACCTGCTTCTGGGCTGCCCCATTTTAGTCGTTCAGTTGACTAATTAGTCGATGTAGTCTTAGTCCTATACAATTTTCAAAGTTGTCAACTAAATACATCAATTAGGACGTCCTAATTTGCCGACATTGCTCGAGAGGCTTGTGGCACTTCTGCCTTTAACAGCTAACAATACATAATTAAACATATATACAGGCAGTGTTTTACAGACAGGTTTTGTTAAATTAAGCTTCAAGGAGAGCAGCGCAGTGCGGAGGAGCGCTCTCCACCCCGCGTCAACCGCTGACAGTCAGCAGCTCCACGTCTGGGGTTGTTGCCCATTTTGAAATACACACAATATAATATACACAAGTCTGACGAGCTTGCCTTTAATGAAAGCTCGTCAGATCAAAAGGGAAAGCGTTGCGTGGTGCCTCGGCAGCGGCATGGACCTGCTCACAATGCGTTTTGAGCGGTGTGTGCCTTTTTTTCTGGGACAAATAGGGCGAGGTCCTTCGCAAAACACGAAGCCCACTAAAGTTGAAGAAATGAGGCGTCTGAGAAAACATGGAAGTGCACGACATGTATTTCACACATGGGATGACCTCGGGGACATTTAAGATTGTGGAAAATGATGGAAGAGGAAAACTACCATTTTATTGTATGGATTAAAACACAGCAGCAGAAAACAGTAATGAGTGGACCTAATGGTGATGATTCAAGACTGACTGGTGAGCTTAATGTATCTTTTTACACATAAATGCACTTTTTACTTGTACTTTGATGTATTTTATGTGTTCATAGTTTTTTCTGAGTGCAGTTTGTATCAGATACGTTGATGTTTTCAGAGGGTTTTTTTCAGTGCCATGTCACACCCCCTTTTTGGGATTTTTGGGGTTTGGGGAAGCCCCACAGCACAAATACACACATCTTGTTTTAAGATATAAAATACTAGTTTTAAGATTTTAAACCATATTCGTGATATTAGTTAATATTGCTTATTAAGATTGACTGATATGTGCTCATTTCCATGCATTACATTACAGATTCTGCGATACAGAGATTCTTGGTTTAAAAAGGGGGTATTATGTAAAATTGACTTTTTCAAGCTTTATATCTTGATATTATGTCATTCCTTCCTTACAAACATGCCTGGAGTGTTGCTCTGATTCTATCACGTATGTTTGAGCAATTTTTAAAAACCCCATGGCAGCCTTTTTTAGAGCTGTTTTGCCTGGTTCCTCCTAGGAAAGCCTCTTTCCTCCAGGCAACGCCCAGATCCTCCGGGAGTTGCCGAAGTCCTTACGCCACCCTCTTAGTCTTGCCCACTGCTCCAACCTGAGCAGAGCCCCCCTCCCCCGCATCTCGAGAATGCTACTCCGACAGAGCAGATGCACCTACGCCCAACCCACGATGCATCTCTGAGGTGCGCGATTCTTCCCTCGATGTCACTTCACATCAATCACTGTCCCACTCAGACCTCTCCATCGTTTCACTGTGAGATTGGCATGTTCCTCTATCGTCCGGTTGCGTTCTTTAATGTTGACGTTTCAATCTCCGAGCGCATTTACAGCAATTAGCTTTCAGCGGGCAAAGAGAAAAAGATAATTCTTGCTGTTGATCTGTTGCTGAAAGGTGGTTAAAAAAAATACTCAGACGGCTGCTTGATGTCAAATCCTCGACGCCGTGTGGCCCATTTGAACATGTCGGAGTCTGACAAGTAAACACAAAGGATTAAGCCCAATTATTCTCTGTGTACACAGAGACTCTGGCTTTGTTCTCAGAGAATAAGTTCAAAACCAACAAATTCATCTGGGCTTGCGCACAGAAGAGAAGCAGGCCAAGTGTGGAGAAGCTAAATGTAAACATGCCATGGATAAGTTAGTTACATAATGTGAAGAATATATTCCTATAAAATAACCTTATTTTGACATGCAATATGAAACATTTCATTTATTCCAGACACATGGATGGATTTAACAAATCCATTCTAGAAACATGTGACTTTGGAATTCAGGGGGACATTGTTGCGGATAAAAATGAATGTCGTTTTTTGAGTAAAGACAGACACTGCAGACAAAACTTGTTTTTTTCAGTGTTAAACCATTTGCTTCTCTAAAATCAAAGTGTCATATCTTTTCAGTTTTCAAAGCTGCTATGCTTTAGTTTAAGAGAATGTCAGAATGATCTCAAAGATACAAAAGTTGATTCCTGTCTGTATCTTCTGCATAAAAAATAAGTATTAATAACATCATTGCGGTATTTATTCAAGGTAAGCAGTATTTATTCATGAAAACTCATAAACTCACGTTATTCATGATGGAATTAAGGAATTAATTAACCATGAATTATGCATAAGTTCAAGTTAATTACAAAGCATTACTATATAGACTAATAGAGAAAAGCACAAAGGAAAATCTTTAGAAAGTGGAAAAAAGCTGGACAATAAAGAATGAAAACCTGGAAAGCGAAGACAAGTCATATTTTCAATGCTCAAACATGTAGAGTGTGTCTACGTAACATAAAAACAAAAGTAATGAACCCTGTGCAAAGTTAAAGGTCATTTCAGTGTGTGCACAAATAAAATGTGATAAAGTTATACAACTGTACCCAGGGATCCACACCTGACATTTCCTGCACTTTCAATTATCGCCTGAGAGGTTCAGTTGGTAGAGATCTGAAACTGAAGGATGTTTCTTCTGTGAGTCCCTCAGTGCCACCAGGGATCGATAAACTATCGGTGTTTGGCACTCAGATGCACAGCCTTCTCTCTGGAGGCTTCATTTAATGTTGCTGCTGATGCAATCTCCATACAGTCATACTGTATTAGTCGCCCGGACGTCCACTGGGACCTCCTCCCCTGCTCCCATTCACAAGTCCATCCTTCCAAAACACTACACTGCAATATATTTATCTATATACAGTATATTTAAGTACAATGTTCTCGAACCTGCTACAAAGTGAGAACGTAATTCACTAATATGACAACCTCTTCAAGGGTTAAAAGGATCAGAAGGAGACATAATTGCTGAAGATCATTAGAAGTCACTCACAAGCATCTAGTCTGTGCCTATTTAGAACAGGTTCAAGCTTCAAGTCAACACAGAATTGTCTCTATGACTTTAAAAAAGTATTCTGCACCATTTATCACAAGAAAAGTGAGACAGAACAATCCTGACTCATTTGATCTCTGGCTCGATGCAGAAAAAAAAGAACTATGAAAGTGTATTAATTGCATTAGAGAATGACATTTGGCAGAATGTAAAATGTGTCGGAATGATAGCATGCTTTAATAATCGAGGAAGCTGTATCAGCCTATGTCAATGTGAAAGGACTCTCTTATATACAGCACATACGCATTAAAATAAGTGGAGTATTTGATATGCAGAAGGAGCACTCCATTCTGAGGCAATGCTAATAAACAGGAAGTTCCAGTGAGAAAACAACATCCCCAGCACGGACGGCCCGAGCATGAGCAGCAGCTGGTCCTGACGGTGCTTCAGTTACAGACACATGATCAAACACATTCAGATCGAGCAGCAGAACTCAAGAAAACTTTATACAGTGTTCACACAAGCTTCCACAGTTACATAGTTTTTTTTTTGCAGCCACTGAATTGAAAAGCTTTGTTGGAAATGCCACATAAAAAAAAGACCAAAATTGACAAAACTTTTATATTTGTTAGGGGGAGACACTACAGTCATATCTCCATTTTCAGGTTTTTGGCCAGTTTGGGCATATAAACTTTCACCTACTCTAAACAAAAAAAACGCATAATCTTCAATATAACATGCTAAATTCTTGCGTTGATTCAACGTGTCTTCATAGATTTAAATGGGAAATTGTAATTTCAAAGGCCATTTCCTTAATATATGCACCTAAATAACTTCTTGTTGTTACCGTTGTATGTGGTGTGTTTTGAAGATGTTGATATTGATAATATCACTTGAGTCCTATTTGTTTGATCACTATCCCCATGTCACCACGGAAACAAAGGATCTCAAGTTACACCAGCCTGGAGCTAAGCCACGCCCCCTTCTGTCAAGTTATTAAAACAGTCTGCAAACAGCAGAAAACCAGAGATGAAATGCGAGCAGAAGTCCGAGCAAAAACTGAGAAGAGCAGAATAGCTCTTCCCTGACACAGTTCCAGAAAGCCATGTGCCTCTGAGAGCCTGAAGTCAACACAACTTTTAATTCTCCAGCGCTGAAAAATACATTTGTATGCAGGTCAGACACCTGCTGTGAGCCCTTTCCAAAGTGACATTGAAGAAGACTTCGACCACAGCCACGCTGCTCTGGACGAGTGGGTCTTGTGTTAGGCTGAATGCTGAGCAAGCAAGTGCTCTCTGCCCCTGATGCTACATTCCCACCGCACGCTTTGAGAGCTGCGGGAGACTCCAGTTTCAATTCAAACAAAAAGGCGGACTCGAGTCGAGCTCTCTTGAGGCGCGACGGGAGCTTCGAGTGCGGCGCCTCTAGGCGTCCAGAGCTGCGCTTCCCCGGCATCAAAGCGGCGGCCGCCTCGGCCGCTCTGGACGCCCTGATGCAGAAGTTAAAAAATCTGAACTTTTGACGCTCCAGACACAGACGTTAACCAATCAGGGCCGTCCTCCACAAGTGACGTAGGACGTAGTTACGACGTAGTTATGACGTAGTTACGACGTAGCTACGACGTAGCGTTCCAAACGCCGTTTGGAAGCTCTCCTGGCGCGCAGCGGGCCGGGAGCAGCGGGGAAGCCCCGACGCTACGAAGCTAGCTACCTGGTGGAGCTCCCTAGCCGGAGCTAGCTTCGTAGAGACGGGGCTTCCCCGCTGCTCCTGGCCCGCTGCGCGCAGACCCGGCTCGGCCAAGGCTCCCTGTCCATGCGCACCGTGCACGTAGGTCTGTCTCTGACCCGCGGACCCGAGCAGGACCCTGGCAGACTCCTGCACAGACCCTCGTCTGTGCAGGAGGTGCGCAAGGAGGAGGCTCGCTTTCAGCGCTACTTGGGAGGCTCTCTGGCCGTGCGCCTCCTCTGCAGGAGGTGCAGAGGAGGCAGCTTCACCTCTGAATAATGTGGTGAACCCAGACACAGACGCGTCCTTATTTTGTGCCATAGCGTCCAATTTTCCCCGAGGCGCGTCCGATTTTTAAAAAATGCTAGCGTCCGCATGGAAGCGTCCGATGCTTTTGGAGTCGTGTGGTGGGAAGGTAGCATGAGACACACGCCGCCTGCAACACCTCCTGTGCCGGTGCCGGACACCAGAGAGCTGTGCTGGACACTAGAGAGCTGTGCCGAGAGGAGCAGAATCATGCCGTTGGAGAAGCACCCTGTGGAGAGGATGCTGATAAGATTGTCGAATGGTACATTCCAGGCGACTGGGAACTGGGAAACTTCCGACTTCCAACTGAGTAAAATGCATTGGAATGCCACTCAAACTTAGCCTGGTTAACACCTGACTAAATCACATGTGAGATTTAGTCTGGGGAAGAGGCTAAAATGAGGCGTGGTTAACAACCGTCCAAAGCCGTTTATTGGCCAATACAAGTGTCTGTCATAAGAGTCTGCACGCAACTGTTACGACGCGTTCCAGGCAACTATGTTTCCCACTTGAAAATAACGAGACCCGACTTCAGAGCCTTTTGGCGGAATAAACTCGTATGTAAACTCGTAAACACAACGGCTAATGCTATAACAGGAGCTAATACGATGCTAGTGCGATAACAGGAGCTAATATGATGCTAATGCTATAACAGGAGCTAACACGATGTTGTGTGGACTTTTTCTCTCCGTAATTCCCAGTTTGAGTGGCTCCAATGCATTTTTCTCAGTTGGAGTGACCTTGTTCCGAGTTGGCTGGAACGCAAACGCTAACTCAAACTGGTAATTACTGGGAAACTTCCGAATAACATGGTATTAGCTCATGTTATAACATTAGTCGTTGTGCTTATACACAAGTATATTCAACTGAAACGCTCTGAGGTCGGATCTCGTCATTTTCAAATGGGAAACATCCCAGTAACCAGTTGCCTGGAATGCACCATAAGAGCTAGACACAGACACTTATGATAGACACTTGTACCGGCCAATTAACGAATCATGGCGGTCCCGACTCATGGTTTTACCCGATATCCCAGACTTACACCAAAATCCTACATCCTCCGCTCTGTTCCAACTCAGTCACGGAACGTCTCCGTCAGTCTGTCAAAAAGCAAAGCCCAGTGCCTCCGCAGCTTCTCCACTGCGTCGCTCCGGGGTTGCTTGGAATCCGAGGAGAGAATGCATAAGAGTGCATGCCATAAATTATATAAATACATAGATCTACAAGTATAATTCCACTTTTTTCTGTGTACCCTCAAAAGGTGCACCACAAAAAGCAGGCAAAGTTCACAGTTTTACTGCGGTATATTTGTCCTCCTCATTGAAGAGTGCAGAGTTGATTTCCTCATTATTTTGTGCAAATATAAATAGTATATTTGCATCCAATATTTAAGTAGAACAGTATGAACGTTCTATTTTTTTTGCATAATTTAACGTTGACAAAGTGGATGCTGTGGGCATTCCTCCTGTGAGGAATGGCCGGAGCTGACGGACCGGAGTCGGACCAAAAAAATAGACTTGGTCCGTATTTCGGCGGAGAGCAACGTTTACTGTCAGAGCAGTTCCAGAGGATGTGGGACTGCTCTTATTTATTAGCATTGCAACACATTTGCTCCATCCGACGGACTTGAACAGAAAGGAGCGGAGACGGAGGATGTGGCTTCTGGGGGTAAATCTAACTTGTGATTTAGTCTGGTGTTAATCAGCAGAATATTTACATCACACACAGTTACTATCCTTCAGTCTTGGTTTACACCTCCAGTGATCACTGGCAGCACTTGTTAGCGCAGCCTGGAGAAGAAAGGTGAAGATGAGAGACAAGAGGAAAACGTGGGCTGCTGTTCTGTTTGTAAGGTTAATGATGAATATCTGAACGCACAAACAGAACGCACAACAAACAAGTGGTTCACCGGCAAAGCAGAATACAGTCATTAGTTTTGATGCATGAGCCGAGTGTACAGCACCGTGTGTTTGCTCGCCCTGTAATGGAGAAAAGAAATGTTCAAGAGAACTGTCACAGGGCTATGCAGAAGAGGCTCATTATTCATCAGTCAGTCTTCTTCTTCTTCTCCCTCTTTCCTTCACCTTTTCTTGTATTACACTTTGACCATTAATTCAAAAGGGGACGCTGAAGATGAATATGGAGGAAATGTAGATAAATCAATTTGAAAGTTTTGCTATAGATTACTGACATAAATATGTGAAAAGATGTATTGTGGGTTTATATTATTTATATTTTTATATAAAAAAGGATGCATGGGTTTATTTTATAGATATTTTAGTTCAAAATACTTTTTAGAGGGGATTATAGATATTGTGTTTTGTTTTTAAAAAAAGGACATTTTAGACTGTATTAGCTATTAGCTACAAAAGTACAGATATTGTCGCCACATTCTGAGAAATAAGGCTTTTTTTTTAAATTGCCCTTAAATTACAACCTCTGATTTAAATCAATGGAGACACATTGAATCAGTGCAAAAATTACTCAATCCATTGCTCAGATGTCCTCACCGAAAATATTGGAAAACCTTCAAAATATTCTTAAGTATGGTGCACGTAAGCATTACGTTAAGTGGAGATCTTGTTGCAAAAGCATAAGGAAAACCTTATTTGGAGAAAATGAGCTTTTACGTCTGTTCATTTGCCGGATGCACTGAATATTTCTCCACTTATGGAAGCCTGTGGACACTCGCTGAAAGGAAATGACCATATTTGCTTTACATATTAATGTCGGGAATGTGACGTACGACACATGGAACCAAACATGTCAACATTTGTGAATGGAACGTGTGGGAAACAGACGGAAAGGCCGCCGCGCTCACAGTGACTTCCTGGATTTCTCCAACTCCCTCGCCGAAGAAGGCATAAAATATGCATCGCTAAGAGAGAGTTTGAGCTTTGTCTACTCTGGAATTAAAGCTGATGCTTAAGTGTCTACCTTTAACATATCGTTCAGATGAAGTGGAATACAAAGCACTGACTCTCTGAACTTGACAGTTTGCTGAGTACATTTGAGACTTCTGCAGTTCCTGATTGTTACATTTGTCACACTGTTTCTTTCCAAGTGAATTGCACTTTTGTTAATTACATTATTCTCATTCATTAGGAGCATTCGAGCAGCAGGTTTGGATCAATTGAGACAAATTAGATTTCTGTAAATGTCAAAGTGCTGCTTCATTTGAGCACTAAAAGCACTCTGCAGGAGCTACAGAAATCCAAACAACTCTGTGCTTTAATGAATCATTACCCTGGAAGCTATAAATGCCTTCATATTTGTCCTCCAGGCATGTCTGCAAAAGAAAATCAACAAAGGAAGGTATTGTGTATGACCATAAACAAAGAGCTTACTTTGATGCAGCATGAATATGAGCATAGTATAAAAGCTTATCCTCGATTTATTGATGTTTACTGTAAATTAATGTGACCTAGCCCATGAACATTTTGTTTTTGTTTAGGGGCAATACACTTTAGGGCGAGACACTGCAGCAAAAAAAGTAGTTGTTTTTTTCCATTTTCAGGTTTTGGGCCAGTTTGGTCTCTTAACATTAAAACATTTGACCTGCTCTACCCAAAAAACACCTAATCTTCAAAATAACATGTTTAATTATTTCACTGGTTCAATGTTTCTCCACATATGTAAATGTGAAATTGTAATTTAAAGGCCCAGTCTCTCAAAATGTATTTTTCTCATATTGTAGCAACAATATTTGCACTTTAGTAGCTCCTACAAACTTCAAACTTTCAAGTATTGGAATTAACTATAGTTGAATGTGTTTTAATCCCCCAGAATTCCTATTCTGATTTATTGAGCTTTCAAATAAAAAATAAAAAAACGTCCAACTGTTTTCTTTATCCGCTTTATCCGGGGCCGAGTTGCAGAGGCAGCGATCTCAGCAAGGATGCCCAGACTTCCCCATCCACGCACACTTCCATCGCATTCATCTTGGGTCTTACCTGGGGCCTCCTCCTGAGGAACATGCCTGGAACACCTCCCGAGGAAGGCGACCAGGTGACATCCGGACCAGATGCCCGAGCCACCACAGCTCTTCTAAAAAAACTTGCCATTTTTTTTCAAGGTCTTTCCACTAATATGTAGCTTAATTTAAAACTAAACAAGGTATGCAAAATAAAGGCAATTTTGCAATATATATATATATATATATATATATATATAACATAAAAGGAACTTGTAATACTTGTATTCCTCATTTCTAGGGCTTTAGCAAATTATATTTCAAATTGATATTTCGACAATAAAAAAATAAAATAATTCTCTATTCACCAACAGTATCTCATCTTAAAACCACACCATGTTTATGCACGCATCATTCAAAAACCTTTCATATTCAAAGCCATGAAATGAAGCTTTTAAACATTTCCCAGGTACACTGTTTTTAAGCAAGTGATTATAAACAAACCAATGTAAACATAAACCTTGGCTAAAGTAAAACTGAAATACTGTGGGCTCGTGTGCCTTTAGGAAGAAGCCGAGGCGGAAGACTGGACACATTGATTTAAATGCTCAGGTCAAACACTCACGGTCAAGTTCACACAAACTGCCCCGTGCATGCTTCTGCACAATATTACATTTCACTCTAATAATTCTGCTATTTGCTTCACTTTTTAAAGAGTTCAGTTGGGTTGTTATGTGCATGTTAGAGATTTTTTCTGTGGTTGTGTAAAAGATGAAGGTTAATCAGTGTTTATTTTGTTTTAATTACCTATTTTCTTTTATAAGATATAATCTTTGTATTAATGGACAGTACACTGAAGTTACAAGCAAACTTGGTGTTCAGGTACAAAAAGTAAAAAATAGCAAACAATGTGAAGACTGCCATCATTTTTTTTTAAACTTAATTCTTAAGGGAAGACACTGCAGGCAAAATTATGATCTCTTTTTCCATTTTGATCGATTTCAACAAATTGCTTTATGACTACGACTAATACTAAAGTCACAGTTGTTGAAAGAAAACAAAAGGAGGAGTGAACAGCAGAGGAGAGCTGTAACGAATACCAATCCGAGCAATAGAACAGTGAAGGAGAGAAACAAACTGGACTTAAAACTGGTTAAAAAGAGTGACTTCTTGAAAACAAATGTGTTATTAATATTTTCTTGCTCTCATTTTGTACTCAGGAGCCAGCTCTTCAACCAGTGGAAAGGTAATTGTAAAGCTGTGGTTGGCTGCTCTTATACCCAGCTTTTACTAACAACCTTTTTAATTCCTTTGCAGTCAATCAAGAGCAACAGACACACACTGCCTGAACACAAAAGCACACTCTTCACAAACTCACAAACTCTGCTCTCCGTCCCTCACTTTTCTCACTGCGTCTAATTGTCGTGTCTTTATGAAGCTTTTCCCGAAGGTGGGCTTCTTCTTTTAGCATGAGCTCAATCAGTGAAAGAATCAGAGTCAGAAACGGCAGAAAAAACTTACTGACATATTGCAAAAGCATAAACAGAGAGGATTTCTCAAGCAGGAAACAAGCCAGAACATTGGTTAAATAACGTTTATTCAAAAAGGAGAACACAGAATATATAAAAATGTATTTGTATTTTAAGGAGGGCCAAGCTTTTTTTTAATTATTTATAGGTTTTGGGCCAGCTTGGCTTCTTAGGATAGAAACTTTCATGTACTCTAAACAAAAATACCTAATCTTCACAAAAATGTAATTTGAAGGGCCATTTTTCCAAAATGCACTTTTCTTACATTGTGGCAACAATATCTCCACTTTTGTATGTCCTACACACCTCAAACTTTCCAGTTTTGTACATAAG
>JAADKR020000014.1:4953612-4968936 GCA_011763505.2 Lythrypnus dalli
TACAATTACAAACTACAATCAAGTTTAAGAACAGCTAAACAGCAAAGACCAATAGCAGGCCAGACATTTAGTGTAAAGGGGAAACACTTTTTTCAATGTTCAAGTTTTGGGTCACTTTGGTCTTTTAACATACTTTTACTTTTACCAACTCTAAACAAAATGCCTAATCTTCACAATAGCATGTTTAATTATTGCAAAGTGTCTCAATAGCTTTAAATGGAAAATTGTCATTCCAAAGGGCCTTTTCTCACATTGTGGCGACACTATCTGCATATTAGTCCCTCCTTCAAACTTTCCAGACTTGTACTTAACAACATTTTAAATGTTTTTTTCAGGCTTTTTATTATTGTATATTTACTTCCTAACCTGATTTATTGAGTTTTGAATTTCAAAAAACAAGGTGAAATTTTAATTTTTAACTTTTTATTTCACTAACACATTAACCTGGTTAACACCTGACTAAATCACAAGTGAGATTTAGTCTGGGAAAGAGGCTAAAATGAGGAGTGGTTAACGGCAGTCCAGAGCCGTTTATTGGCCGATACAAGTGTCTGTCATAAGTGTCTGTAAGCAGCTGTTACGATGTGTTCCAGGCGACTATGTTTCCCACTTGAAAATAACAAGACCAGACCTCAGAGCCTTTTGGCTGAATAAACTCGTATGCAAACACAACGGCTAGTGCTATAACAGGAGCTGATACGATGCTAATGCTATAACAGGAGCTTATACAATGTTATGTGGATTTTTTCTCTGAGTGGCTCCAATGCATTTTTCTCAGTTGGAAGTTTCCCAGTTCCGAGTTGCCTGGAACGCACCATTACCCACCCGCATCCGCCTTACCTGATGACGTTTGTAACACGACGGAAACTAGACGAGGACGAACACGGCTTTTTATAATATATATATTTAAAACACAGTCTAAAGCTACATTGAAAGAGAGCTTCATGTCTGCTGCCATCTTAGATACAGAATCTATTTGGATGCTAGCCTTAGCATGCTAAGCTTCCTCTCCAGACCACGACTCAGAGAGAAATGAAATGCAGCGGAAGGAGCGTGCCCAGGCTACTAACACATAGCTTTGGCTGTGACTCTATCTCTGGTGAAGAATTGCAAGATCCACACGATTCCTTATGTTTCTGATTATGAAGGCAATTAGCTTCTCACCGCGGACAAGCCTCAAACCTCGAAACTCTACATCTTCCACAAAGATATCAATAAAAAGAGATTGGCAGGAGATCTCGATTGAGGATGTTCCAGCTGTGCAGTAAATGTGCCACACTTATGTTTACGCACTATTTTTCTTATATTGAGTCAAAAAACAGATGGCTCACAGGGAATGTGCAGAGGAAGAGATTTGTTTAAGTTACAGTCGTATGTTGTAGGAAAAGTTAATAGTCCTTGAGCGTATAAGTTGAATTTGCAGGACGCCGTGGAGAGGAATTGTATTGTTGATGTTTTAAACTCCTCTATATTCTCGGCCAATCTAAAAAAGACAAAAAATACTTTTCTTACAATATACTTTCAAATGCTGGTGACATTGTAAAAAGGGGAGACACTGCAGACAAAACTCCTTTTTTATTTTCCATTTTCAGGTTTTGGGCCAGTACCAAACCTTCACAGAAACATGTTTAATTATTGCACTCATTCAATGTGTCTCCATAGATTTAAAAGGGAAATTGTAATTTCAATTTTAATGGCTGTTTTTTCAAAATGCATTTTTCTCACATTTTGGCGAAAATATCTGCACTTAAGTAGCTCCTACAGACTCCAAACATTCTCGTCTTGTATTCAACAATAATTTGAAGGCTTTGTCAGAGGTATTTTTAATTTTAATGTCAAAAAAACAAGGTGAAACTTGAATATTTACATTTTGTCTCCATAGCTTATTTTAAAACTTTTTAAAACACAATATCCTAAATTACCTTTGACGTTTTTGCAGCTAATAAATCTACAATCTACAATCTCTTTATTGAGCAATCATAACAATCGGCACTGTCTCCTAGCCACCAGAGAAGCCTGGTGACGTACCTTCTCCATGGGAAAATGAACCAGAGATTTAAGAAAACAAATCATAGAGACCATTGTGATGGAAAGTAAAGGTGCCATACTAACCGTACATAGCCCATCACTAAAAAGTCAAATATGCACAAATATCAAGTTTGTTTTTGTTTGTTTTTTTCACCTAAAAAGTTCCATAGTGTCCCTTTGATCATTTTCAATTGTACTGCTGTTTTATGCATTTGAGTTAAAATTGAAACCTGTTTGAATCAATGACTGACCTGAATTAATAACTTTAACATCAACATATTAAAAAATTACTCAGGCATGTACAGAGGTACCATTCAGAAGTTCATTCTTTAACAGGTAATTGTAAATAGATTTGAATGTGATATTTTTGCACAAAATAAATAAATGCTACAACTATTATGGACTCTTACAAATTGAATAAACCATTTCTCTCCATCCTTCACCTCCACTGAGAGTTTAAGTGCTTCTGAGCTATTGCTGTACCTGCAACAGTGAATTTCAGTAACAATTCTGTAAATTATTGATTTTGATCCATTAATGATTCAAATTATCAATAACATAAAGCTGCAGTTTGACCTCTTCTGCTCATTTGTTTTCCTTTTCCTTGTGCAGTTTTACTTTTGCTGTGATGAGGGAGGGAGGCTGCAGTGAAAGTTAAAGTTTTATATACGGCCGTAGGCTGCATATTTTAAATAAAGAAAATATAAATAGTTAAATCAGCCTGTAAAATATCGACAGTGTGTATGGAAGTCCTCTCTGCAGCAGTAACTCCTGAAATAATGCACAGGCCAAAACTTTCGCAATGCAGGCTGTTGAAAAAAGAATATCACAAATATTTCTGCTTGATCTGATTTGTGTCAAAGCAAAACCTGGCGCAGATTCAGAATCACCAGAGCGGCTAATTATCTGAATGTTAAGGCTTTGTTTCACTCATACAAATGGAAAAAAGTAAAATACTATTATATTTTTATAGAATAATGACATTTAGACATGAAATGTAAAGATAGATAGAAGTAGCTGTACCTAAAATGTGTTTTTTTTTCTAAATGTCTTTGGAATAAATAAACAAAACAAATAACAAAAAAATAAATGCATGCATTTAAAATTGGCTCAATCCATTGTTCATATTTTGTCACAGAAAATACAGGCCATTTTTGGCATCATTAGACTTAATATGCCTAATTTTTATATACAAACATAAAATGACTGACAATTTGCAATACATTTGTTTCTTATATTCATGGAAGTAATCTACTGCAAAAGTTTCAAATTCATATCTTTACACTGAAAAAAAATTAAAAAAATAAAATCCAATTCACCTGCAGTGTTTAAACCAATCTGAAATTGTGTGCCCTTATGAACCGGCTTCATATTTTTTGTGTTGTATGTATCTTTTTCAGGTAAAGCTGATCGAGTCTGTCGTGGAGGATGTAAAAACAGCCCCTGGATGTTTGCGTCTTAAATCCCGGATGTGCACGCTTGGCATTTTAAATTCTAACATCTTAATTACAAATGACTCTTCCAGGAATGTGCTCAGGCTGGTGACAAATGAAAGGGAAAATCAACATTGAGTCTCTTCCAGGAGAGCGACAGTCGCCTTTACACAAGGATCTGGGAAATTTAGGGAGAATTTCAGGTGAAAGTCACACAGTTATACCAGTCTGAAAATGTGCTATAGACGTTTGCTATACTGTGTCCGTTTCAGGTTTATGGCAAAATAATGTGACGCAGATGAAAGTTTATGCCATTATGAGTCAACTTGAGCTGCATGTTTTCAGTGTCAGAGTGAATCAGAAAGTCCACAGAAACTTATGTAGAGACCTGGACATGCTGCATTCATCTTGCCATCAATTTAGACCAAGTTTAGACCAAGTTTCCTGTGCCTTTGTAGCTCATACATCCCAAAAACATCAGCAATCCACCTCCATGTGTCACAGTAGGAATGATATACGTACCTTTCATCAAATATTACATCTATGGTTGTCCTGACTCTTCTCCACCCTGAGGGATGTGCATAAGCGCAGTTTAGAGATGTATGTTGGAAATGAACTATAAACAGTGTTCTTTTAAAGTAGCATATGCCCTTTTGGCTTGGCAACATCTCCACAAAAAGGCATTATCAATCATTCAAAGGGCAGCGACAGGAGCAATAAATCAATGTGAAATCAAATTGCTGTGTGCAGGAAATAGGAAAGCATGGCTTTAGTCTCTGGTCCATTAAGGCTTTTATCGCTGCTGTGTTTTTTTTTTTACTTCTCAAACGCCGCCTTTCCCATTACGTTTGTTTCCTCTCCAACTCCCGCAGATAGAAAAATGACAATTCTAAAGTAGCAGCCAGGGGATTTGCATTAGCAGCCGAGCAGAAAGAGGAAAAGCTTGGAGCTTGGTTGAAAGAATGCATTTGTGAAATGATGCACCCTGGGACACGGCTCGACAGTGAAGCATGGAGGCGCCGCTGACAGCAAAAACAAAAGGCCTGCAATCACAAGAGCTATAGGATGACAGGTTATTTTCCGTGGGGTTTTTTGGGAGAAGGCTGTTTGCTTTTGTTGCTCTGCCCTCGGCCAAGGTCAATGCATTCAAATGAGCCCCAGATGAGGTGCACCAAAATAACTCTCCTACAACAAAACCCAATAGCTAACTTAGTGTCCGAATTGTAGCAGTAGTATTTGTATCTTTTATGGTCAGCGTGACATAAGTATAATATAGACATTAGTATAAGTAAGTCCTACATACCAGTGGGGGATGGAATTTCTGCTCAAGGAAAACACGACCCCTCATAAATCTTGTGACTCAACCAGAAAACTACAAACTAACATTCTCTGGGCTCACAGGGCCCAAACAAAGACACGCAAAAAAAGGATACATTTAAAGGAAACTATTTGAACTGAAATTACTTAAAATGACTCTGACAAAACTAATTGAACCTTTTAAAGATTGATTAAATAATCAAAGCAAAAAAAACAATAATGTGTTTTTGGGGTGCGTCTCATCAGCATCTTAACAATAAGTGTGGGGTGTTTATGCCACCGGTGATTTGTAGCATTATGTCTGTTTTTTTTTTTTTTTTTTACGAATGTGTAATTTTTTTTTCATTTGTGTTTACATTTCTACAGTATACATTGTATGCTATCCTCCAATTGCCATTCGACTTCTGTGAGGTGGATTTTTTCACTTGAAATCTCAATTACATGCATAATATTACATTAATTTCATTTACTGGGGCTATTTGGTAGCCTGGCCTTTGGAAGATGCGACCAAACTATAATGTCATTTCAAACTTCACTTTTCAGGCAGACATGGCATAATTGAGGATGTAAAATGTTCAATGTAGGTTCCAATTCCGTTACATTTCAAAAGGGAATAGTATTGGAAACAAAATGTGCCATTACAGATGGATGGTTATTTTTTATTTATTTTCATTTACTCACATACAAGACTGCAATGCTGGTGTGTTTTTATGAGAAGCTGGTTTTGTCATATTTAACAAAAGTTGGTTCATCTATAAAAATGCTACAATAAATAATAATTGTGATCATCACAATAAAAAATACAGTTAAAAGGTCATGCCATCTCTACTATCGCAATAATCACCAAATAACATGGCTGAAGTCAGCAATTTATGAATAAAATTGAGTGTAAATGTATCCACTTTCAAATGTACTTAACAAATTTAAAGCAGAAAAACGTTCTACTACTATTTTAAATCAAACAAGGGACATGACAGATTCCTTTGAAAAATGGTTAAACACTGTCTACTACAGAATTAAACCGGATTTTTTTTTTTTCCAAACGATTGAAATCTATACAGAAAAATCAATTCACAATACGAAATATTTAGAAATAGTGATTATGTTTATCATAAATAATGTGTTTAAGATAATTGAGCGATGCCTGTTGTGTACACCACAATTTGATATTCTTGGTTTGTCCATAAAGCTTTGGTTTCTTTATATCTTTGTGTCTTTATTGAAAACAGCCATATTCAGTTAATACACTTAATATAACTGTGTATATGTGCAGTAATAGCCTACTATACAGGAAACTGCAGTTTTGATTTTCCAGTACTATACATTTTTAGGAGCCATTTCAACAGTAGAACTATCTGGGCTGTAATCAACAATATGCAGTGAAAGAACGGGTTAAAGAGTCAAAGTCGTTAAATGAAGTGGACTTGGTGGTCTCTGGCTCCCTCTGGCGGGAACGAGCCGTAACTGCCTCACCTGGACTTAACACGTGTGGACTGCAAATACAACAAATACAAATATAGACACAAACTCAATGGGGCATATAGGACTAAACTTGGCTAAAGGTTATAAAATAGTCACGGGTACCTAATTAACTACTAAAACATATTCTGACGTATTCTAACTTGCACACAAAAGTGGAGGAGTTCAAGTATCTCGGGTTGTTGTTCACGAGTGAGGGAAAGATGGAGCGTGAGATCAACAGGCGGATCAGTGCAGCGTCTGCGGTGATGCAGTCGCTGTATCGGACCGTTGTGGTAAAGAAAGAGCTCAGTCGAAAGGCAAAGCTGTCGATTTCCCACTCTCACCTATGGTCATGAGATTTGGGTAGTGACCGAAAGGACAAGATCACGGATACAAACGGTGGAAACGAGATTCCTTCACAGGGTGGCTGGACTCACCCTTAGGGATAGGATGAGGAGGTCAGTCATTCGGGAGGGGCTCGGAGTAGAACTGCTGCTCCTTCACGTCGAGAGGAGCCAGCTGAGGTGGCTCGGGCATCTGTTTCGAATGCTACCTGGTCAGAGGTGTTCGAAAATTACGAAAACGAAATTATGAGTTTTTAAAAACTCGTTGTACGAGTTTAAAACACGAAATTACGAGTTTTAAAAACTTGTAGTACGAGTTTGAAAATTACGTAATTAAAAATTACGTATTACGTAATTAATAATTACATAATTAATAATTACATAATTAATAATTACATAATTTTGTATTTTAAACACAAAAGTATGAGTTTTAAAAACTCGTAGTACGAGTTTTAAAGTCGTAGTACCAGTTTAATAGGATGTTTAAACTGGCAAGTCAAATGAAACCAAGTGGTTCAACATTCAGAAAGATGAAGGTAAGATGAAAAGCAAAAAACTATAAAAAACCTTATGATCCTAATGAGATGTTGGGTCAGACTGGGAAGATGAGTGACACTGAGATGATGGGTCTACTGGGTCATCGAGGAAGTTGGGTCATGCTGAGAAGTTGGGTCTCCTCTGATGTTAGGTTATATTGAGATGTTTGGTGGTGTTGAGTTTGGTTGTACTAAGAATTTGGCTCGTAATTAGTGATGAATGGGTCACATTGAGCTTTTGAGTCTATTCAGATGTTGGGTCAATACAAGATGTTGGGTGATATAGAGAAGTTGAGTGGTACTGAGAAGTTGAGTTTACTATGATGCTGGGTTATACTGAGATGTTGTGTCATACAGAAACATTGGGCTTAATTAAATATTGGGTCATAATGAGATTGACTGACCTACTGACCGATTGATTTAGAACACATTGTGACCCTGACCTTTTTTCTACTTTTTATTCAGGTGACGTGTGGAAACTTGAGGAAGATGGGGGTCTACAGTTCATGATCAGTTGGGGGTCTACAGTTCATAATTATTTGAGAGTCTGCTGTTCATGAGTAATTAGAGTTGTCAATTTTTAAAATAAAAAATAAAACAGTCAAAAACACTTTTTATCTGGAAAGAATGAGTTGATAAACATAGAACAATAGGAAACCCAGCAGAGATCTGAGAGGGAAGAAAAGAGTATGAACCCAAACTAGAGCAAAGTAAAAGGGAAAATAACAACAGGTTGCTGTGAGGGTAAGAACCTGGACTAAACCAAGTGTGAACAAGGTGAAAAGATGAGAGTTTGAACCAGAACTGAACCAAGTCTTAAACAGGACATTTGGTGACAGTAGCAATCAGGATACATGTATTTTTGTGTCATAGATGGTTAGGGCACTATACATACGTTCAAGGATTGTTGTTATTTTCTGTTGTCTGACTTCCCCATTGCCTTTATGTAAATATAATATCCGTTTGGTCTACGGGGTAGTTAGAGGTTCGGTAAATATTTTCTATGCATGTAGGGAGGAAAGCAGTTTGAGTGAAGTCTATGACACAAACTCCTGACGCTGTGGCCAAGTTGTCTTTGCATCAGATACAACTAAAAACTTAAATAAAGGTCACAGACTTTGGATCCTGGAGATAGCAACCCTGAGGAGGACTCTGGACTATGGAAGTGTCCCCTTGGCTCAGCCTATGATCACACACCTGAAAATGTAAGTGTCTGAACATTTTTAATTTGACCGTGCCATAATACAATAATCCTCTTTTTAAACGGGCGCATGTGTTCATTATATGTTGAAATTCTAGAGTTTTTCCTTCCTTTACATACAGATCACATCTCTCTGATCCCAGTCGGTTTGTGTCTCCCACGGCGACCAGGTGACGGGCAGGTGGTCCTTAAAAACAACAGGCCCGAGTCTTTTCTCCATCAGGACAAAGAGGACAGAGGAACGTGAAGGAAGCAGCCGTTTAAGGCAAACTCTGCAGGTGAGCCCTTGTGTTCAGGCGGAAGATAATGACTCATTTACTACACATCATTTACTTACATCGACAGCAGGTGCTGTGGCTCAGAATAAAAGAGCGTGGTGTAAGTGTTTTATTTACATCGCTGCACCGCGTTGTGACAGTTTAAGTGCTCACCGATGGCTGCTCTCAGGAAGATGCTCCTGACGTTTTATGGGAACCAACACATATCTTGTGTTACTTGAATAATCAGCTCTGCAAAATTGGAGGATTTGAAAAAAAAAGGTTTTTGAAGAACTGGATTAGTACTAATTGCATTATCATGTCCATATCTTTTAACTTTATTCAGCTTGCTGTAAATGTGCCCTCAAAAATTGTGTCAGTGTCAGTCTCAATGCAAATGAATGGGATTTGCAACACTGTAAGCTCTCAATTAATTGTTTCACAAGGATTTTGCCGATGTTCGGATTTTTTGTATTGACGTGTTAAACGTCAGACGCACAACATTAAAATGTAATCAAATTATCTCAGTGCGTTTCTGAGGTGGAGAATTCCAGCAGGCCCGACGCATGTGCAGATGTTCCCTTACATAAGACCTCATTTTCTCCAAATAATGTTTTCCTTGCACTCTCTCAATAAGATATTCAATTTAGTAGCACTTACAGGCTCCAAACTTTCCAGACTTGCACGGAAGAATATTTTGAGAAGGAGGTGCAAACAATGCAATTTAAAAAAAAAAATGTTTTACAGGTTTGTCATGACTAATTACTACCATATTCAAAAACTAAACAAGATCCACAATCCCTTCTGGAAAAAATCTTTGTAACTAATATACCAACAAAATAAAACTACAAATTTAAACCTGACTCAATCCATTTTTTAAATTTTCGTGGCCAAAGATTTTTTTTTTTTTTTACAATAAAACATAAAATGCATTCATTAAAACATTTATGTCAGTAATCTACAGCAATGTTTTCAAATTGATATCTACATTTGAAAAAATCTTGAATCTATAGGAGCCTGTTGCTGTGAATCTATAGGAGCCTGTTGAATTTTTGTGTTTACAAAACCTATGTATAAGTAAAAGCTGTAAAAAATAAAATTTCACCTTGTTTTTTTTTTCTTTAGAAATTCATATTCCATAAATCAGGATAGGAATTAAACATTACAAAATTATAATTATAGTTAAGTGATAAGGTGCTGTTTGGGACTCAAAACTCAAATAATCAGACTAGAAACTAAATATGAACAAATCCCTCTTAAAAACTTTCAAAATAGTCTTAAGTCGAAGACTGGAAAGTTTGAACTCTGTGGGAGCTACTAAAGTGGAGATATTGCCGCAATGTGAATTTTTTTGTTGTTGACAAAATTACCCTTGAATTACAATTTCCCATTTACATCTATGGAGAAACCTTGAATCAGTGCAATAATGAAACATGTATGAAAATGAAGAGCTTTTACAGTAATAATTAAAACAGGCAGTGTACATGTTTCTCATTAGGGCTGACTTAAGCCTTATTCTCTTCTAGTTGCATTCTATGCTCTTCCTAAATGGCTTTTCCCATTTTACGCTGTATCTATCATATATATTTAATGGACTGAAATTGCGGCCATAGGACATTTCCAAATATATTGTGTGGATATTTGCTAAACCCTTAATCTTGTTTGACAATTGCACAACTTATTTTGATAAATATGAATTATTATTAATTTTCATTTAAAGGTGACATCTAATGAACATTCCCACATCAAAATCATACTTTGAAAAGTGTTTCTAAAAATAGTAATAGTAATAATAATAGTTTACACTTGTATTATGCTTTACAAACCAATGTTGACAACGGCATTAATGTTGATAACATATTTTAATTCAGTCTTATTTTAGTAAGAAAACTTTTTACTGTGAAAAAGTAAAATTATTATTATGAGAAAATATTTTACTGACAAAATTCACTCAAAGCGCTTGGTAGAGCAACTGTTACTTAGAACACTGATACAACAAGACTTGAGAAAGATTTTATCGGAAACAATTGTAGTGTAGAAATTGTTTTGTTTTTGTTTGCACTGGGAATGTTGGAGTTTCAGGACAAAAAGTCTCTCAATTTACCACTCGATCTACGTTCCCACTCTCACCTATAGTCCCGAGATCTGGGTAGTGATATCGCGGATGCATGTGGTGGAAGTGAGGCTGGGCTCACCGTTAGAGATAGAGTGAGCAGCTCAGTCACCCAGGAGGAGCTCTGAGTAGAGCCGCTGCTCCTTCACATTGAGAAGAGCAGCTGAGGTGGCTCGGGCATCTGCTCCGGATGCTATCTGGTCGCCTCCCTCAGGAGGAGTTCCAAGCATGTCCCCTCGGGAGGAGGCCCCAAGGAAGACCTAGGACACACTGGAGGGACTATGTTTCCACTCTGGCCTGGGAACACCTCAGGATCCCCCGAGATGAGCTGGAGGAAGTGTGTGTAGATAGGGAAGTCTGGGAATCCTTGCTCAGATAGCTGCCTCCGCAACCTGGCCTCAGATAAAGCAGAAGAACATGGATGGATGGATGAATGTCCATCATGTTGATGAACGTTCATGCATTAACATGATGTCATGTCATGCAATTTCATATTTAAAATGTGGACAGTGTGACAAAGACAAAGTAGCGTTTGTTTTTACGACTCTTGAAAGAGTTAATAAGATAAGTCTGTTAATCAGTTTTAATCTACGATGGAGTCGACTGTTACGCGTTTTACTGCCACCATTACTTTTTACTCATTAGATACACTGCAATTAAGGCTGATTAAAATGACATCAAAATTCTCTCCTGTCTCTTCGGCTCACCCATCGTGCACATTTTAATACCAGCTCCAGAGTGCAGAGGCAGGGTTGATATTGGTTTGTCTCAGTGATGACCTCTGGGAGTCAGCCCTCCACACATGACTTTACTGTGCAATCAGGCGCACCCCATACAAACCAAACTGGCCCAAACCTGAAAATGGAGAAAAAACAGAGTGTTGCCTGTAGTGTCTCCCTTAATTTTACTGTTATATATATGTAAATGCACAGTTTGACATCAATGCAGGGAAATTTACTGAAAGACTAGTTGGATTCTGAAAGCTAATTGTGCTGAAAAGTAAGCACTGTGTAATCTAAATGAATGAATTGGAGGAGAGTGATTGAAGCCGGTGCAGGATGGAGAGGTCTAGATTGGAGAGAAAAGAGATGCTATTACAGGAACACACACAAACACGGGCAACAAGGTCGCGCTGCCATTCCCCTCCACAACCCGAGCACTCAGGGAAAATGCTCTATTTCCCATCCAAATTAAAGTGTCACTTAATATGAATGTTCAAGTGAGGAGTGTCAGGCTTCGGCGATTGAGTCGTGCAAACAGGTCACACACAGGGGACGAGGGCGTCTCTGCTCAAATCACAGCAGCGTCAGGCCTCGTCCTGTCTGCCACTTCAAGGGGATTTGTAAAGGAAAGAAGAGGAAAGCATTTGTGTCTCACAGATGGTGCACACAGGGTTTCAGATGGCCATGGTTTACCACTTTTGCTTTCATCTTGGACTTGTTCACAGTGTGGATTTTATATGTAATGTATTGTTCGTTTCACATTTTTAGTATTTGATCCTCAGTGGCGTAGAAAGAGTCAAAGGGGCCCCTCTAGTGGTTGCTGCTGAGTCAGGGGTATGTCATGTTTCTAATGCATATATGTTTATTTTATTAAATGTCATTGCAGTCTAGAAACATATCAGCCTTAATTCCAACATAAATGTGTGCTTTTGTACTATCAATACTTTTTCACAAGCAGCTCAGATTCAATGATTCAGACAAGTTATGAAACAACTATTTAAAACTAGATTGACAAAAACATATTTGTTTTTTTTTGTTTTTGTTTTTTTTCCCATTTTCAGGTTTTGGGCCAGTCTGGTCTTTTTAACATATAGACTTTGACCTACTCGAAATAAAAATGCCTAATCTTCACAAAAGCATGTTTAATTATTTAATTGATTCAATGTTTTTCCATAAATTTAAATGAGAATTGTCCATTTTACGGGCCGTTTTCTCAAAATTCATTTTTTTCACATTGTGTCAACAATATCTCCACTTTAGTAGCTCCTACAGACTTGAAATTGAATTTTATACATAGATCATTTTAATACTAAACAAGATATCACAAATCCCCTTTTAGTCTTTGTAACTAATACATCTACAAAATACACTCATACATTTAAATCTGGCTCAATCCATTGTTCTGTATTTGTTGTAGATGAGCTGCAGCCAGTGTTATTTTTGACTGCATATTTTACCTAAGTTTTAGTCTTGGTCTTTTAATGAAAATGTAAGTTAAATCTGAAGTTTTAGTTAAGATTTAGTCAAACAATTCTCCATATTTTTTGTCTAGCTGTAGTCAATTAAATTACATGCAAATTTAATGTGGACAGTGTGACAAAGACAAAGTAGCTTGTTTTTACGACTCTTGAAAGAGTTAAGATGATAAGTCTGTTAATCAGTTTTAATTAATTCAAGTTTCTCCTCATGAACAGAGCACAGAGCTTTAGTCTGGAAAAATATTACTGTGACTAATGTGACAATGGAATATTTCAGTCGATGAAATGAACACTGGCTGCAGCTGTGATTTAGAGAAAAATCAGAGTCAAGGCCAGTTGTATCTGTAAGAAAACTATCTTTCTATTGTCACAGTCTCAAGACGAGCAGTGGCTGCATTGTGATGTTTCTTATGAATGTCACATTCTTCAGAAACAAGATCTTTTTCCAACAATAGCACTGTACAAAGCTGCTGTAAAAGCTGTTGTTTCTTCTCCTTTTCACCCCACATTGATCCTTGTAAGAGCAGCCAGCCTCAACACAAAGCAGAATTAATTATATCTAATCTGTGATTGTGTTCCTGAAGCCAAACATTGCACTGCACTGTGACTCTGTAATCAAACAAATACCATTCTCTCATGCAAACTCTAGTATTTACTGTAATAATAAATACAGGGTGTAAATTGTATAATGTTTGTGGAATTATACAAGTTAACCTTCCCTAGTGGCTTTTAGTAAAGGTACATAATGTAACATTTTAAGCATAAAAACATCATCTGTACTCTGTAGGTGAAGTGTGGAATGTTCTGCCTCTCACATTTTCCTCACATTGTGGAGAGAACATTTCCACTTTATTACTGATTTACCACATTTTATTCTTCATCTACAGAGTACGGATGACGTCTCAAGAACCTTTGTGGATGAATAAAAATAAAATGTTTCTTTATTAGAGAAAGCATTTGCCTTTGATTTAGAAGACCTTGTTCAGACCTGTCTTTATTGCAAAATAGGCCAATGTGTCTAATAATGCCTGACGGTTTGTAAAATGCAATACAAATCAGTGTATTCCAATGAGAATCTTTTTGCTATACAGTGGTATGAAAAGGTTTGAGTACCCCTGATGATTTTCATGATTTTTCTTTATAAATCACTGGTTGTTTGGATCAGAAATTTCAGTGAAATGTATCAAATATCATTTTTTAAATTTGAATATCTTTAGCACTAATTATTGAAACATAACATTGGTTTGGTAAGCTCCCTGACCCTTGACCTCCAAACAGATGAATCTAATCGTGAGAAAGGGTATTTAATGCTAATGGAAAGTTTTTTTCTCCTTTGCTTCGCTGTTTGAGACCCTTTAAAGTGTGGCCACAGCTTCAAATCCAAAAAAAACGTCAGTCCATTTACAATCCATTACATGTTTCGACCTGAGGTGCCCATTGGTTTGAAATGAAAAACTATTCATTTGTTGCATGTCAACACAATTAGGAATGATGTCCTAATTAATCTTAAAGTATTTTGTTAGTTTGGGAAATTCGCATTTGCAAATTATAATTATAACACTTTTACACCCCACTCCTTTGTACCTGATTATGATTGACTAATACAAAGAAGGTGGAAGGAGCTGAAAATTAAAAGGCTAAAATTGCCAAAATGCAATACTGCTCATATAGAATAACATTATGACATAATAAGAAGCAAGAAAGAAAAAGAAAATAGCAAGAAAAATCGTCTTTTTCAGTGATATAATGTAAAAAGATTTGTCCTAATTTCATGGATGCATTTTCTTGTTTTGAACCCAGTCTGTAAACACTGAGGTAAATGAAGTGAATTCTCAGTGATACTGGTTTTCTCCATCAAACAAGAACATGTACAATAGGTTCATCCTCCAACAGGTGGTTCTGACCATTAACTTGGCTACATCTCTGGACATGGACTCTGGTTGTCTACTGCTTCTTACAGAGAACACATTTCACAAAGGTAATCATTAGAGGATTGTATTATTTATTACATTATTTTAACATTTGAGGGAAGTCAGTTCAATCATAAAACATTAATTAAACAACCCTTCATATATCATAAGACTTGGGTCTAAAGTGCCCACCCACAGCAGGGAACAGTGTTGTGGCAAAGAATTAGGAAGCAAAACAATGGAAAGTCTGAGGCGTTCCTTCAGAGATTTGTTGAAAACAGCACATAATTCCTGCATAAATGACGAGAACAGAGACGGCTTCTGTCGGGGAGAGAGAGAGATGAAGATGGCGGACGGATGGGATCAAACACAGAATAGTAGACAGGGGCTCTGCTGTTGTGTGAGTGATGGGAAAAAGTGACAAAGAGAGGAGAAAATCCAGGGCATGTTTGTTTACCTGGATTCTGTAGTTTAGAGCCAGGGACCAGAACTTCTACATTATTCAGCAGCGCAGCTCGCAGACA
>JAADKR020000014.1:5165982-5176400 GCA_011763505.2 Lythrypnus dalli
TGTTACAATCCAGATTTGGTTCTTTCTACCCATATACAGTCTTTGTCCATTTCTCCGACACAAAGAAGCACGTGTTTGGAGAGTGGAGGAGTAATAAAGCCCACCCTCGCAGTGAAATTAAAGCTAGTAAATGACAGTGCATGCTGAGCACACACTAAATCATGTTTATACTGCGATGAAACAGCAAACATAATACCAGCCCTCTATGTGTATCCAATATCACCTGGAGACTATGAAAAAAACAACTAATCAAATATCATATTGGATGTGTGAGATGCATGTCAGTACAAGAGATTAATACTAAATATAGGAAATATAGTACAATAACGCTGCAGCATCTTTTTATATTCAAAATGACCAGACAGAGGGCGCATTATGAGATATTGGATTGATAAACAGGCCGGGATGCTGCTGTTCACTGAATATAATGGAACAATAACATTGCTCCTGGGTTAGCAAAGATTGCATTATGATTTTAATGTGTTTTACAGACACGGGCCCTTCACCGAGAGGAAATTATGTCGATAAATAAGCAGCCGCACATCTTTAAAACAAAGGGAATCAGAGTCAATGAAAAACATGTGGAATGGAGAGCGATGTTTTCTTATTATGGGATATTGTCCATAAACACGCATCCACAATCGGAGAGCTTATATTGTACACTGGATCATTTAAATAAGACCTGTTTCCTTTTCTTCATAATGATACACTTTATGGCTGCACTATATATCGCAAAAAATATCATATCTCAATATCCATATTGCTAAATCACTAAATTCTTCCATCTGACTGATAAAAGACAATTTTTTTCGCAACTCAGCCTAAAACAAAAAAATACATGGAACTTTTAAATGTGCAAAAGTTCAATTTGAGTTCTAATTTTTGTATTTTATTTACATTTTGATGCCTTATTTTGGTCCATTTTTTGTTCTTGTGTCTTGTTTTGGTCCTGATTTTGTTTTTTGCTTTTTTTTTTTTGACACAATTTGCCCTATAACCCTTACTTACGATTTGTATTTAAATTGAATGAAAGATACAGAGGTAAAACAACTTAGTAAAATATCGCAATATTGATTTTTTTTCCAATACACTGTCAAAAAGATAACTTCTCTTCAAGGAAAGTATTTGGTGAACTTTTTTGCTGACCGTTCTAATAAGTTTGTCGTTTTTCGCCACAGTGTGAAGGATGTCAGCTTCCCCTAAAAACCCTTTCCTCATTTCGGAGGCTGAATGCTTAAAAACATCTTGAACCAGAATCCACCTGTGAGCGGATTCACGTTGGCAGGGCACGTCAATCGGCGCATTTGGGGAAAACCCGTCAATCATTTCCTTTCGCTCAATCACCAGCAGCCAGAGCCGTCAGGAGCTTTCCCTCTGCCACTATCTGCCGCTTCAGGTGAGCCGCGACCAGTCAATACGACTGTTTGGCACCGCGCTCCCTCGCTGTGGCCTAATTTCTCGTGCAACTCGAAAATATTTCCTTCCTCTCCGATTCCGATGGACCCCACGCCGGCGGAGTAATCCCAATTCTGCACCCATGAAGTGTATTTACATGCCCCGCGCCACGGCGAGCAAACAAGCTCATTTAAAAGTTCACATGCTAATGTGTGACATTTAATCCAAACTTTACACGGAAAAGGACATGCAACGATAGATTTTAATTCCTTTCTTGTCCGTGAATCTCAACATCTCGCCTCCATATTTATGAGCTCAAAAGGCAGGACACCTTGGAGGCGAGAGAGGCAGAACAAGGGAGCAGTATGTTTCAATATTGGAATGTTAGTGATATTTACGCGGCTCAGGTTGTGTTGATACACACCAATTGAAGCTTGATGTTATTATTCGTCTTTTATCGGTCACGGGAAAATGAAACCATTCCAACTGTTTTCATCGTAGGGCTCGGTACTCTCTGAAATCACTCCTACTCCATAAAAAAATAAAAAAATAAAATATATATATAAGCTCAGAGAGTACAAGTAATCAGCTTGTCCCTCCCTGTTCTGTGATTGGAGCGACTGGAATCCCCTAAAGCTGGGATTTTGTCGTTTGACTCTCCAGAACTCTTCTCAGAGAGAAGTGAAACGCAGTGTGAGAAGCGGTGGGTGTTCCCGGGCTATAATTTATGTTGCTTTTGAGCATGTTTGGACGGTCTTTAAATAGGAACAAGCTTTATTTTGTTTCAGAGACAATTTCTTAAAAAGTGCTTGAATAAACACAATTTATGTTGTTTTAGAGCAGGTTTGAAATTGGAGCATGCTTTAGTATGTTGAAAAATGGGAGAAATTAACTTATTTACTTTAAAAAAAAAAAAAAACAATACACTTAAAATGAGACATCAAAGTCAATGACAAAACAAATCGTTCAAGTTCCATGGACAAATCTACACAAAATCAAAAAAGTTTGTAAAAATGTAAGACTCATGGCAAAAAATAAATGCTGTTTTTGTTACATTTAATGCTTTTAAGGCCTTAAATTTGACATGATCAAATGTAATACCTTTTAAATGATTTAAGACTCTGTGGAACCCTGACAGCTCCACGCTCCGCCCACTCCTCGCGCACTTCCGACTGAAACGAGACGGCGTCAATACGACAAAAACAATCATAAACAAAACATGATCATAAAAAAAGCCACCTAAAGCGCGGCGAGAGCAGGCGCACACGTGGGATCGACCCGGACAGGCCAGGGTTGAGCACACCCCATCTGATCTGTGGCCCGCTCATTCATTAGACCCATGCTCTCCCCTATTGATTTCAGCTTAAGTAATGAGAAAGCTTATCCAAAAATCTTTAGCATTTGGGCTCCAACTTAAGGGAATCGATGGGGCCATTTCCCATTTTGAGCAGCACAGACGCATGGGGTTTTATGTACGCCGAACGGGACAAATCCCGATGCTGATAAATCAATAGGCCTTTTTGTCGATGGACAGGCACGCTTGCCCACATACGCGCACGGACACACACGGCTGATAAATGGTATTTTTGAGGCAATTAAAGTGAGCTGTAAACATATGAAGGCCAATCAATTGGTCAGTGAGGTCTATTATCAGGACTTTAACGCTGATTTAGAAGGGCCTTAAGGAGGCACTGCTCTAACCGTGGGACGGTCATTTATGTAGATCAGCCGTGAGTGACCGGCTCTGTCCACTCTCTGTCTTCACTGCTACATCACGCTCTCAGCATCTGTTTAAGTTCATGCTCAAGTGTGGGATTTGGAATATTTCATTATATGACATTGAATGATAAATACACAAAATGACTATATTTACTTTCTATATTGACTTTGTATGTGTAAATGAATGTATTTGAGCCACAGACTGCTGATAAAATTTCTTCAATAATATATTCATCCATCTATCTAAATTATATTGTAATTAGAGATGGAACGATCTAGCTTTTTCACTTCAGATACCGATACTTGGAACTGGAGTATCTACACGATAAAAACTGATATGATACAAGTTTTTTTTTTTTTAAGTCAGTAACTGCTGTGAGTGAACCAGTGAATGGTCCTCTTTGCCAATGAGAAGATGTGTGGCGCTACCGGTGATCATATTGATTAGCTCTGCTAGCAAACCAGTTAATAAAACAGATAAAACTACTTCCAAAAACCGTGAATTCATGACATATACAACTTGTAAGTTACAATACAATATTATTATACAATTATTACAATACTATTTCATTGATTTAGGTTCCCAGTCTTGGAGTATTTTCTGTCACAGCCTCGACTGGTTAATGGTAGCATTAGCATACGGCTGCTAGCATTCTCATACAGCTGTTAGCATTAGCATACTGTCGCCCCCTTCTTATTTATTTTTTAAGTATGAAAAAGTATGAAAATTCAGACTAGTTTCTATAAAACGGTGGAAACTGGTGTGGATCCGTGCCTTCTAATTCAGTGAGTGGATTCTCCTCGTTTTTAGCTTTAAAATGAGCTACACATGTCCATGCTCACTTAGATTACGTCAGGGAAAGGTTTGTTTAAAAACGGTAAGAGCAAAAACAGGTATCGGTTCAGTATCGGATATTTAGAACCAATACTAGATCCCGTATTTTTTCCGGTATCAGCTCAGATATCTGATACCAGCATCGAATCGGTGCATCCCTAATCGTAATATTTTAAAAACTATTATTTGTATATAAGGTAAAATAAAATATTGGGAGAAAAAGCTGTAAACTGAACATTTTTGAACGAGCTTGTTAGGAGAAAAAGGAACACATCAGCACTGCCCTCCCTCTGCTTCCACATCGCTAAAGGTGAGACACATGTGTTCGCCGAGCTAACCCGCAGACAACATTTCCCTGAGGTAATTGGCTCCACATCAATATTCATTTGATTTTGTATTTGCAGGCGATGTCGAGGTGCTTTGATGCTGCGCCTAAATCCCCGAGTCCGGCAGCAGTTTAACAGGCTACATAAGCTCGACTACAGTGACGCACAATCCCGTACGTGTCGCTGCTTTCCCAACACCGAGAGCCCTCCTCTCTCCGAGCGTGCCACTTTTGTCTTTGAGCCCTCGTATTTGGACTCGCACAAAGTGACCTGCTTTTCGGGTTGGCCGCTCGGGCGCGTGTGCACGTGCGTCGCTGAGGCATGACATTTCAATTGTGCGTCCAATCAAACGGGCAGAGGGGGGGGCGGGCGGCGGCGGTGGGGCGGCGGAGGGGGGGCGCGGGGGTGTCTGAGGGCTGCTGACCGACCGTTGCCATGGTGAAGCACTTCTGTAAAAACTGCCAAGGTCACAACTGCTGACCCACCGAGCCGCACGACTTCTGTGATATTCCTGCACTTGCTCTCTTTCATGGCTGCTTGTTAAACATTTTAGGGCTGAAAAAACACGATTAATAATCGCAAATTTCAATAAAAGCCTTGAATATTGCAATAAAAGCCTTGCAATATTCAAAAGTCACAAGTGACATGTTGTTTTCATCCAATTGTGTCAAAAGAATCCTAAAACACGGGATCAAGACGGGAAGTCATGAATAAAACTGAACTTTTGCACATTTTTAATTAGAGGTGCATCGACTTTGTTTTACTTCTTATACAGATACTTGGGACTTGAGTATCTACTGAAAACCCGATACCAACAGGATTTTCTTCAAAGTGACTGATGTGAGTGAAAAAGTGAAAATGGTCCGTTTCTACACTAAATATCCTCTGCTACATGACACAGGATGCAGTTAGTAATAATGTAAACAGCTCACACATAAAGACCGTATTGTTACACAACTCCTGCATTACAAATACAGTATGTTTTTTAGTTATTATTTTACAGTGCTTCATAAAATAAAACACAAACACAGATCCTCAACACTGGCCAACATTATTTCATTACTTTAGGTTCACAGTCACACAATAGTTTCTGTCACAACCTCTATTGATTTATGCTAGTGTTAGCATACTGCTGCTAGCATTAGCATATTGCTGCTATTTACCCATTATTTGGTTAAAGGTACACTATGGAACATTTTAGGCGAAAACAAAACCTGGGGTCACGAAAAGGTCAAATGCGCACTAATAGCAAGGTTGTATCGCAATAATATTTTATTGTAATATTGCACACCTGTATCACATATCACCAGTTTTTTCAACATTGTGCTGCAGTAATCCGAAAAATATAGTAACCATATTTTAAAGTATGATATTGTGACAGGCCTAACTGTGATGTGGATAATGGGTCATTCGAATTATTTTTCCTCATCTCTTTCTTTGTTTTTGACCGATGGTTGTCCTACTTATTTCATATGAGGTCATTTTTGTTTTTTCGTTTTTTTTAACTTTATAGCTGAACTAATTGCACTATTAGGAGACCTGTGGTGTTGCCGGATACATTATGTATAGGCTCCTGGCTGTTGAAAGTCATTACCATTCGGTTTGCCAACACACGGCCATTGTGCTACTGCGGGGTTAGGGGAGCCGGTATGATAAAATATTGAGGGCGAGCAAGGCGGCTGCAGATGCTGGCTGTCACGTGTGAGCGAATGGATGTTATGACAAGCGTGTTTAAACATTCATGCGGGGAGGAAAGTTTAGGAGGGATTTTCATTAACACCAATATGTCTTCGTCTCCCCGGCCCAGACACCGCCGGCAGAGAGCATGACAACAACATGGAGGAGAAGGATTAAAATCTCCACCAAGAGCAGGCGCAGGCAGGCCGAGGTATGGCACGGACACATGTCGAGCTGGTCAAATGCTCCTCAGGAACGCACTAGAACGAGCTTTTTGCAAGGCTCGTGGACAGATGAAAACAAGCAGTGGGCTACGGCTGCACGATTTTGATAGCAGCCGATAGCTATTGAGATTTTCAATTTTTATATTTTGTATATACATTAATATAATTTGAACTGCTTACATTTCTTAAAACATTTCTAATCTCCCATTACATTTATTTTACATTTTGCAAATCTGCAAGAAGCAGCAAAAAGACATGTTAAGGTCTTGTCCTAAAGATGTTCATCTTCAGTTGAATTCATTCTCAGATAAATGGGCCTGGTGTGTATCGTTCGCTCCTTGCTCTCTTTCTCCCTCTCTCTCTCTTAATCCAGGTAAAGCTAACTCAGATCATGGACACAGGGGATATGAACTCCATAAAAGAGTTCTCTGAATCACGAGCTTCAAAACAATGTTTGTTTTTCATGAAAATCCACCAAAAACCTGCTGAAGAGATGTTGCAAATAGACATTGCTTAAAGAGAAACTCACCCCTGCCAGAAACTGTCTCCATCCCTCACAAACATTTGAAAATTGCGCTTCAAGGGGGCGTCGCCTGGAGGACCATTGGGCTTGCTGGGGGGGTGGGAGTTCGACGTGCTATGTTGTGCTATGCTAGTAAACCGCTAACCTGAAAATTGATATAAAGGTGCTCTAAATGTTTGCTGTTCCTCCTCCAACTCGCTCCGAGGGCTGGTGCGTGACTGAGCCGCTTTTATTCCTGACAGTGGCAGATTGGGAGCCATGGATGTGGAATAGTAGACGTCATAATCTGGTTGGGTTTGTGACTTATACCTCAGGTGCGACTTATATATTAAATTACATAATTTCACGTGTTTGTTATTTTCACACTGACAGCTGCTAGAGGGCACTCTAGGCTCGTGTTCTAGTATTTACTACTCCTGTACTGCGCAAAAAGAAAATCATCTGCGAATGGCGAAATATGCAGCTGGTAATCAAGAAGCAGAAAGAAAGTTTGGAAACTTTTGAGGGCTGGCGAAAAGCGGAGGGTTAATCTTACTTTGATGAAGAAAACAAAAAAAAGCTAGTCGTGGGCTAAAAGCGAGATGGCCACAGCGAGAGGAATGATGTCACAAACGGGTGAGGCTTTCAATCCTGCAGTTATTTGTCCACGCCCAGGAAGCTGAAACTTATACTCCGGAGCCACTTATTTATGTTTACTTCTTCTTCATTATGCAATTTTTGGCTGACACATAGAAAGATGAAAACAAGCAGTGGGCCGATGTATATTTAGGACGATTCATCGTCACAGTCATCACAATTACAAAAGAGTGAAATGATCCCCCTCGGATAAAACAAACGTCTATCCGTTTCTATACTTTGTTGAAGACACAGGGAACAAAAGGCTGAGCGCACTGCGTTGGTTAGAAGGAGATCGTCCAATTAGTTTACATAACCTTGACAAAACTAAATAGAGACTTTAATGGAGAGGCGGCTGAAATAACAGAGCAGTGGTAAGGAACAAATCACAATCTACACTGCTGTGAGTGTGGAAGTGCGTCTGTGATGAAAAGCACATGGCCAGAACATTAGAGCGAGGCAGAGAGAGGAGGACTCGTGCTATTACACGTTTGAGCTTGCTAACTCCATCAAATGGAGTGCAAAATCAATAGCCGTAGTATGCTGATGATCTCATGAAGTCAAATTGAGGCTAAGAAGCAAAAGAGCATCAGGAATTCTTATCGTAAGTGACTTTGACTTGCAAAGAGTGTTTGCATAACATGAGCTTTACTTAATGTTATAAATGGCTTTAAATGCTGCAAGGTGCATTAAAAATATGCAGACTCATCCGTTTTACCTACACCTTGATGCAACCATTTTGAATTAATCTAGTTTTCACTGGTCAAGCAATTCCATTTTGATATTCAAATTTGGCATTGTCCATGTGTAAGAGTGCAAGTGCATGCTTTTCCAGACTGATCCAATCAGCCTTAAATGAGTTAATAAGCCAAGGACACGAAGGAGATGAGTCAGCTGAGAGCAGCCAGAGCTAATATTAGCATCGCAGCCGTTCAAGACCGACGGTGCGCACATTAGCATCCGCGCAGCCCTGGGATGTTAAACCTGCAGTTTAGGCCTCGGCGCTGAATCCTATTAGCACATTAGCTATGAACGTGTGATACCAGAGTTTGGTAAAACGGCTTCATTAAGGTCTTTCACCGAACAAATGTGACATGTGGAAGAGCGGGATACACGGGTCATGTGTCGCACCAGACCAATTAAACCGAGAGACTTTGCTCACTGTCTGCAGCCCTCAGACTTTCACACTTTCACACTTCCTCAACATCGCTCTTCAAGTTTCCAAAAGTGCATTTACTGTTTACCAATCAGAGTGAGTGACAATAGACAACAGCTAATCAAATCATGTAGATTATATTCACTCTTTACATAAGCATAAAAATAATTAAATAATAATAATAATAAATTGGCACATGGGTCTAGGATATGTTGACGAAATGTTGAGGCTTTTGAATGAAAATGAGAAGAGTAAATGTCAAAAGTTTGAGGGCTACGATTTTGAAGGTTTGAGGTTACAGTCAATATGGCCATAATAAAATTTTCTGTTTGTACTGTTATGGTCTATGTTCCTGCCCAGTGTAACCTGTGTACGTTGACATCTTTCAATATTTTCCCTTGTGGACACTATTCAAAATTAGAGCTTACAGAGGAGTACTTTTTCATCATTCTTACTTTTACTCGACTTATGGGGTTGTTTGTTGGACATGAAAAAGCCCGCAACACATACTTTATACCTGTCTAAGTCACACAGCACAAGGAAAAACACACACAGAGAAAAAAACAAAAACAGATACAGATAAAAAATCAGTGCAAAAACACATATTAATACCTCAAAAATCACTTGAAGACTTCACATTGGTGACTTTTCTTATTCCAATTCTATTCAAGGCCCTGTGGAAACCCTGAACAAATAGAATGAATGAAAACATTGCTCTTGTGTGAGACCATAACGATATGCAGCTCACTATTAGCAGGAAAAAGGAAACCGTCGTCCAGTTTAAAGATGATCTACATTCGTCGCTCATTTCTCCGTTTGTCTTTTTCTTTGGTGTTTGCTCTGGTTCGCTCTCCCTCGCTCCCTCGCCGGGTCCCTGCCTCGCTCGCCCCTCCCCCTTCCCTCTCCAAACACTGTCTCCTCCATACGGCCCGGATAATGAGTGCCAGAGCTAAACGAGAGGAAACACGGCTCACTATTAGGAGCCAGCGCTGACTGAAGGTTTTAAATAAACGTGCAGAACTTGAGGCCAAATTCTATTTCCAAGGACATAAACTAATGGAACAGGCAGACATGTTCCGAACAAATACAACCTCTGTTTAAACTACCATAATGCTTGTAAAAATATACATGTGCCGGCGTCGATTTAACAAAGACACTGCAAGTGAATAGGGGACATTTTTAAACGTAGATTTATCAAGTTGATATCTTTCATTTTGTTTTATATGAAAATAAGGAATTTTAAAGCCACACTTTGGAACTTTGTAGGCGAGTAAAAAAAAAAAAAAAACTTGATATTGGTGTGTATTTGACCTTTGTGTGACCCAGGGGCTATGGGTGGTTTGTATGGATCTTTACTTTCTATCACATTGGTCTCTATGATTTGATTTCTAGGATTTCTGGTTAATTTTGAAGCATCATAAAGGTCACCGATGATGGAAAGTAAAGACACCCATAGCACCTCAGTCACTAAAAGATCAAAAAAGCATTTACAAGTTCCTTAGTGTACCTTTAAGCTTACAAATGCCCAAAATTACCAATAGAAATCTGTATATGTTTCTAAATCTTTCTAAATGTAAATTTTGTTTAGTTTTAAAATAAGCTGTGTATTAGTGGAATAATCTGTATAAATTCAAATGTAGCCTTTTTCTATTCAAAACGCAATAAATCAAGTTTAGGGAATTAAGTCCTCCAACACAACCTTCAAACTATGCTTAGGTAAAAGGCTGGAGAGTTTAAAGTCTGTAGGAGCTACTAAAGTGAAGATATTGTTGCCACAATGATAGAAAAATGCATTTTGAGAAAATTGCCTTTGAAATTACAACTTCCCGTTTAAATCTATGGAGACACATAAAATCAGTGCAATAATTAAGCATGTCATTGTGAAGATTGGGCATTTTTTGTTTAGAGTTGGTGAAATTTTACATGTCAAGAGAGCAAACTGGCCCAA
>JAADKR020000014.1:5231726-5242855 GCA_011763505.2 Lythrypnus dalli
TTTTTTCATTGTGATCTAATTTTGTGCGAGTTCTAGTTATTGATGATTAAAAAGTGTTCCCAAGTCTCTGTAAATACCTGACTGTGATTCAGTAATAACCTGGTTCCAGCAGAATAATGAGAACGAGAGCGTGCTGGTTTGCAGATACAGTTTTTAATGTATCACAACAATGAGCAACAAACATACTTGATGAACTATTTCCAGAAGTTGTTCAAATACCATCTACAATAAACGTCATTTCAACTATGACAACAGGTCTGTGACAAAATAAAAAAAGGTTTCAAAACCATGTTATTACCGTGGTACGGTACAGTTGAGACCTCAAACAGTACAGTAACAAAAACTAATGCAACTACTCTCTATATATAAAACATCAATAACATTTTTGGTTTAGTTTATTTAAAGTTTTAGCCATAGGGGCTTCTTCTTATTAAAACCTCAGGGTGCATTTCATATGTAACCCAGATGTTGAAGAGTACATATTGTGGAGGATATGATTGCGCCATGAAAATCCCTTTGACATCCAGAAGAACAATTCCACTTCCAGCCTTTTGAAGGCTGTCCCCATAAAACATGACACAATCCATCCATTTTTTTCAAAAAGTTTTTTTTTTTTTTCTTTTTGGCTGCTGTGCAGTTGCAATATCTATGTACAGTATATTGGACCATCCTCTTTGTTGGTTTGTTAGCTTTTACCAGTCCTTGGTGTGGAGCGCGTCCTGTCGGACACTAGCATCTTAGCACATGATGCTAGCTGACAGTTCAGTCTTTGAATGCTGAGCCACAAAGTGGGAAAGGCAAAACGCCAGAGCAGAGAAAGCCTTTGGGATCAGGACAGTCATGTTTGTACAATGGCAGAATTGCACCTTGGGAGGCCAGGATGTCTCTTATGAAACACAATCAAAAAGTGTCTTCAGGATTAAAGAAAGTGTTAAAATACTCAAAATCCAAATAATGACATTTAGAAAGCTCACACGGAAAAAAATAAAACTGGCATTTTGCTTCAAAATAAAAAATACAATAAAAAAACAGGAGGAAATGATATTTGATGCCATTGTTTGAAACAATAACGAAGCATGATTTGATTTAACCTGTCAAACAGTTGCATTACATGCTACTTGCTCATCTCAGAATAGGAAATACCAAAAGCAATACATTTTTGCATTTCTTCATATTAATAAATTTGTACCATGCACAGCCAACTACAAATATGTACAACAGCTTAGCTCTCTTTGTTCACAAGCCTTTTCTTTCACACAAATAGCCTTCTGTTACTTTGGAATGAATCACATTGGTTTCAATTACTAAACTAGGAAGTGATTCGTAAAAACAGAACACCTTTTGACAGCTTTCACATTCTTAGTTCCACAGTAAAATAAAAACAGAAATTAAAAAAAAGAGAAAAGAGCAAAGCAAAGCGATGAATGGATCAGTATTTTTGACAGACATAGAGAATTTATGGCAAGCAAAAAACATTACACAGTAGCAGCAAACCTTGTAAGGTAATACTTAGCAATGTTGAGATCACTAAATGTGAAAAACTGAAAAGTGTAGATCAAGTGCCCAGAGAATTGTTGGGAGAGCGGATGGCAGCGTGTTGATGTAACACTGTTTGGACTCATGTCGTGATGCTGTTGCCCTCCGTTTGAAGCAGCATATTTGCACATGTAAAGCATGGTCATATTTTAACATTGTGATCAACTTGTACCTTAACAATTTCAAGTATACAGTACTGCTTTCTTGGATGCACCGATTATTAAATATGATTCTAGATTGTTAGGCATCAATCGTGTGACAAATGTGGACCAATATGCTGCTGCAATAGACAAATAAAAATCAAAAACACAAACTCACATACAAACATAAGAACAAAAATCTATTAAATTAACAAACGGCCTAGTCAAAAATAAAAAGACAAATCAAACAAAAATAAGTGCACTATAGTCCAGACACAAGCAGGTACCGTAACAGTACAGCAATTCACAAATGAAAAATGTTATATTCACATAATTCAAGAGTCTATCAAAACTAGAGTTATTACCTCTTGAGAAAAGGGCATGAGCAGAGGTAAGGTGAGAGGGTAAGAGTTGGCACAGATTAGTATATACTACAAGAAATAAAGGTACAGCTTGTTGGAATACAAACTGGCAAACACGGGGGCGTCATACACATTTACTTCACCATTCAAATTCCCTCATACTGTCTTTGTAGGGCACAACTAAAAGGATATGCACATTGTCCATTGTAACAGTAATATTGTCTCTTGGTACTCTATACACATCAAGGAAATGCGTCCGATAAAGCTTGACATGTTTTGGTTATAAGCCAAGTGTACCCAGGCTGTTGCTGCTTTAACAAATGAGAAATGTTATGTTCTGACCTGAGAATTTAAAGCTACTGAATTACACCTATCTAAACTAAGAGAGATTCTCTTTGAGGGTTCTGGATCGTCATCCCATACAGTACATGCTAGCATTTGGAAAACAATCCAGCTGAGGTGCAATTTGCTATCGTGAGAGTTTTTGGCTTGAAACAAGCCCCCAAGGGACTTGTGGGATTTTTTCCTACTCCATGTTTTGTATACAATATAAGCTCAGTCAAGCATCTGCAACAGTTCTGTCCATAACAAAAATCAATCAATATCTTGCCAGCATATCAATATGGGAAAAACAATCCTGAGTCAATCATTTGGTACTGTAATTTTTTTGGGTTAAGAGAAACTTTGGAACTGCAGTTTAAAAAGTCTTATTTTTTTTAAGCAAGGGATCCTTTTGTCACTCCTACACACTGAACATATCCATTCTTATACTACTGAAGCTCGCGTCTAGGCCAGAGGCCTGCTTAGCCTTGACTTCCAACGCGTTATCTAAGTCTTCCAGCTTCTGGCTTAGCTCATTGTCAGACTCATCTGAACAACTCTCGGCGGGTAGTGAGGTTGGAACCCCTGAGGTGCTGCAGGAAGTTGAGGTAACCGTTGAAGGTGAGGACAAGGGAGGGGGAGGGGAGGCAGACGGGGAGGAGGAGGAAGCAGCTTTCCGGGCTGTGGTGGCCTGGAACAGGACATTTGGCCAGGACTTCATGGACAAGCGAGAGAGATGAGGAAAGGTGTTATTAGAAGAAGCTGCAGACTGCGAGGTAGATGTGGTGTTAGGAGTAGGGGAGCAGACAGTGTGAGGTAATAATCTAGTATGCTCTTTGGCATTTCTCATTGCTTGTTTGATTGTTTTCTCTTTGTGCAAGCTCGACTGAAGATGTTGGCCAAGTGCTTCTTTCCCATTAAGGACCACGTTGCAGGCAGCACAAGTGTAGCTGCTGACTGCTTTTCGAAGCACTGTCTCTTGCGTGTCAGTAAAAGGATGTCCGAAGTAACAGAAGGACTTCTGATGACGCACCACTGAATCTTCGTCAGCAAAAGTCATCTGGCACTTTCTGCATATAAACTCTTGCTTGACGGACGGGACGATAAAAGCATCTGCTAAATCCATGGGAGTTTTGGTTTCTGTTTTGGGTTCTTCTTTTGTGCTTTCTGTAGAAGAGCCTTTGTTGGGTTCGTCCTTCACCTCTGACGCTTCTTTTGGTTTGAAGGAGTTGGTGCTCTGCTGTTTGTGGTGTTTCTGCTCCAGCTGCTTCTGCTGCTTCTGCAGTGAGTCTTGGAGGGACTGCTGGTACTGCTGGTACTGCTGCAGGAGAGCGCTCTGGGACAGGCCTGCAGTCATGGCGGCCTGTGGGACAGTCGCCGGGCCGTAGGGGAATAGGCTCTCCATTCCACACATGGGAGGGAAGTAGCCCCCGGCCTGGACCCCTCTGGGCAGCTGAGGAGTGAAGCAATTGGGAAATCCAGGGAGGAAGTATGGCAGAAACTGCCCCCCCAGGAAGGCGCTCGGGTCACCTGCAGCCATCGCACTCTGCAGCGCCTGCAGCTGCACAGCATCCAGAGTAGCCTCACTTCCAGGTTTTCCTGCAGTGGGGCCGGGCTTCTCCCTCTTCTTGTTGGTGCTGGGGGTGTCGGGGCGCGAGCTGCTGTGGGTCTCTCTGTCCTTCGCCTTGGTCTGCTTATCTCCTGGCTTCTTGCTGCTGCTGTCTCTCTCGGTTTCTTTGCCTTGCTGCTCTGTGTGATTGACTGCCAAAGGTGTGGAGGGAACAGGAGGAGGAGGAGGAGGAGGTGGAGGAGTCTGCAGAAGAGTCTTGGTTGGGGTAGTGCTCAGAGACATGGCAGGAGAGGGGGTGGCTGGTGTAGGAAACCCAAGCATGCCAGCACCGGGAGACGCTAAAGCTGGAATACAGTGGCATAGATATGGAAATATTCAATATTTAGATAGTCAATTCCAAATCACTATGGACATTGGTACTAAAAGATTAAGTTCAATAATTAGTTACTGGCTGATTATTGACACAAGTCTGATTTAGATTTTGTTATGGATCAAAACTGTTACATGCGCTTTATGGCAATTTTCTATTTCAATATATTAGCATTTAAATATACCAAACCTAAAGTAAAGGGAAAATAACACGACAAACGAAAGCCATTAAATACATTTATGTAAAAATCTCTGAATCAGCTCACTGTACAACTCTGATAATGAAAGCATGCACTATAGAACTGTCAAAATAGTCTTAAAAATAAGAGTTATCAAAAACCCTTTTGTGATTTAGAGTAGTAAACAGTAGTAGAACAAAATAAATAGTGCATGGTAAAGCTCAGTTCATAAAGGATCTAGTAAATGTACTTTCACTTGTTGTCATACTAACTCACCGGGTGTGTTTGGAGGGAACACGGGGAGTGAGGACGGCCCGTTGACCCCAGGAAGCAGCACTGGTGGCAGCCCTGATATCCCGGGGTAGCCCGATGGCAGGCTGAGGCCGTGAAGTGCATTGTTATTGTCCACTGCAGTCGGCTGCTGCCCCGGCATAAGGCCCTCTCCAACTTTCTTCAGCCGCTCCAGTTCCTGCTGGGCCATGAGCTGACGTACAGTGGTTGGTGCAAGGTAGTCCTTTTCTCTGTCCACCTGGTTCCCCAGGGTCTCCTGCACTTTCGCGATGTGTTGTTTGGAGAAGATGTGGTCTCGCACCGACATGCGAGCAGTGTATTTCACACCACACAGAGAGCACTCTGGTCTGGGGCCTTCGGGGGAGCCTTGGCTCATCATGAACGGCTTTCCAATGTTTATCTTGAATTTCTTTTCTTTAGCTCGGGCATTTTGGAACCACACCTGGACAACACGTTTGGGAAGTCCGATCTCGTTGCCCAGCATCTCACACTCCTGCATTGTGGGGGTGCGATAATCAGTGAAACAGGCTTTGAGAACTTTCAGCTGCAGATTGCTCATTTGAGTCCTGAAGCGCTTGTGTCCTGGTCTGTCTCCACTGCTGCTGCCTTTGCCAGACTTGCTAAAAGGATTACTTCCACCAAAGGGACTTGGTGAACTCGGATCGGCCAAGCTGGATGACTCACTTTGGTCATTGAACTCCTCCATGTCGTCATCTCTGGAGCTGAAGTAAGAGTCACAGTCTTTTCCAGAAAAGCTCAGGGCAGGACTGACCATGCTGAACTGGAATCTATCGCTTCCACAATCAGAGCTTGTGAGATAATAGTTTTTATTATCACCGAGCTTGTCGCCACCATTAGCGGTGAGGCTCTCGATCTCATTGTTATTGGCCTCGTCACCAGTTGTTGCGTCACTAATGGCCGTGTTGATTGACGATGTCTCATCAAAGTCCATCTTCATGTCGTAACATGACAGATCTGCTGAATTCATATTGGGCCCTTCAGTTTCATCACAGTTTTCAGCTTTTAAGGATGAAGGGCTTAAGAAGTTTTTTACCTGCGACTCAGTTGGTTTCATGGGAGTAGAGGACGCAGTGGGCAGCTCGTAATCGATCTGTTCACTTTTAGTTGGCAGTGGTGGGCAGTCAAAAAAAGCATATTTATTTGGGCTTTCACCTCGATCATTGTCTGGATTCATCATGGGGCTAGGGGGCAAACTGAAGCCTGCCTGTTTAGCCTCATGCCAGTGTCTAGAGCGTATGTGGCTGTCCAAAGCAGATTTAGCCTTGAAGAGCGCTCTGCAAAAGGGACACTTCTTGTGTGACTGGGACGGTCCGATGGCTCTGAACTGCCCCTTCCTCTCTCTGGCACGAGTGTTCTGGAACCACACTTGCACCACTCTCTTCTTCAGACCCACTTCTCGCGCAATATGGTCTAGCATTTTTCTCGTTGGGTTAGAGTCGAGTAAATATTTGTCGTAAAGGATCTCCAGTTGTTCTGGCGTGATGGTGGTTCTCAGACGCTTGTCCCTGTGTTGTTCTTCACCACTGTTTCCGCTATCTTTATCCACTGTAGCCTCGTCCTTGTCATCCAGTTTTCTCTTCATGGCCCCGGCGGATGCTAGGGTAGCGCTGCTTTGTGAAGGGATTTGGGTTAGGCCCCCGGAAAGCAGGTGACTGGCCATTAACGGGTTGTTTGGGTCAAAAATCATGTACGGCATATCAATTGGTCTTTCAAGAAACTGGGAATGCAGGAATTGGTTTTGGGCTGCCAGGAAATGCATGTGCTGGTGCTCCTGCCACAACTCCACAGTCGGGAAAGCGATCTTGCATTGCTCGCACTGGTACTGCAGCATTTGGTGGGGCAGGCTGTTGGTCAGCGTGGAGAGAGCCATGGAGAGGGGACTGGAGGGCACAGCGGCAGCTTGTGGCTGGGAGTGTGGTCTGGACATCAGGGGCTGTGTAGCTTTTTGAGGGGGAGGCTGAGGAGTGCAGGCCTTGGATGGTCTCGGCTCGGGCAGGGACTTTATCACCGGCGATGGGGCATTCTCCGTTTGTTTGGTTTCATACTCGGGAGCAGCCGGCTCAGGCTTGGGTGAAATTTTGCCCACGCTTGTATGAGGAGAGGCCAACGTAGGCGAGCTGGAACCGGAGCTTGTCGCTGTCCCATGGGGCTGTCTGGAATATTCAGAGAACATTTGGGACTTTGGGAGAGTTAGGTCGTAGGAATCATTAAAATCATCGCTGTGGGTTTCGTCATGTGTATCTTCATCCTCATCTTTGTAGCACTGCTTTTTTTGATGCGTGATGAGGTCAAATATTCTTGGGAACACGATGTTGCACTTTTTGCACTGGTACTGCATGTTGCTGGTTCTAATGTAGCGTTCATTAGTCAGCTCTTTCTTCTCATTGTCTTTCGAATCCGCCTGGTTTTCATAGCTCTTGCGGGCTTTTTGTCTGGCGTTTTGGAACCACACCACAATGACTCTGGTTGGAAGGTTCAGGACAGTGGACAGCTGTTCTATCTCATCGTCTTTCGGGTATGCGTTTGTGTCAAAGAAATCTTGGAGCACTCGTAGCTGGTAATCAGTGAATCTGGTTCTGGAAGATCTCTTGTTAATGGTGGAGTCTGTTCGATAGTCATGAGCACTGACTTGGGGCTCCATCCTAATGTCTTCTAGAGTGGTGATAGGAGGGATATTGAAATTATAGGGCGAGTCTTTACTACGCTGCCGTTCTTTGAAGAGGGTGTTTCTGAACCAGTGCTTTATAACTTTTTGCGGCAGTCCAGACTTTTCCGACATCTCTTGAATTTGCTCCTCGTTCGGAGAATTGTTGATGTCAAAATTGGCTCTGAGGATTTTCAGCTGGTCGTCAGTGATGCGAGTGCGCGGCCGCTTAAACTGGGACTGGCGGAGGAAGTTGGGATCGAGAGCCAATTGCTGCTGGCAGAGTTGAGTCAGGTCTGAAGAAAGAGAGTCCATGCCAGGCAGTTGGAGGGCGAGTTGCTGTAGGCCCGGGTGCTGGACAGACTGCATCATCAGAGGTGGGAAGAGGGGCAGGTCCATTGGGACATTGAGCTGCACTTGAGGGGGTGCAGGAGGTGCGGCTGATGGGGGAGGCGGCGGAGGTGGCTGAGCATTGGGAGCCTGGTGAGCTGGCTGATGCGTGGCCTGGTGTGAGCTTGTCCCGGACGACTGAGGGCCCGGAGTTGGGGGCTTGGACATGGACGTGGAGGCTGGCTGCGGGGTGGTTGCAGGGGCGGGAGCAGGAGGCGGCGGGGGAGGGGGTGGAGGAGGCGGGGGAGTCTCCGGAGAGGCAGGGTTTATGGGGTAGAGCTTGTCATAGGCCTCTCTGTACTGCTGGGCAAACTTCTCCAGCTCACCGTATGGGAAAAACTGGCTGTGGACATGCTCCTGGTGGCTTTTGAGAATAAGCATGTTGGAAAAGAGCTTACCACACATGCCGCACTCCAACTTGTCTGTACTTATTTCTACTTGTTCAGCCCCTTCCTTGATTTTCTTCTGAATTTTCTGTCTGTTCTCATTGTACTGGATGACCAGCTCGAATCCGAAGTTCTCCAGCAGTGCCTTGGCTGCGTTTCCCCTTGCACCTGACACTATACGTGGAGGAGGGATCAGCGGCTCTGAAAACTTTGACTTTTTAATATCTTTGTTCTCTTTGTTGTCACTAAGTAAATCTCCATTTTCCATTTTCGCTCTATTTTCTTGCTTCTCAAACTGCTCTTCGGCCTCTCGTGACATTTGTACGTCCGAGACAGAGCTGGACTCGGACTTGGTCTTGATGTTCTGCTGGCTTTTCTGGGACTGAGAAGCCTGCTGCTGCTGGGCCTGTTGCTGGGCTTGGGCCTGTTGAAGCTGATGCTGCTGCTGCATTTGTTGTTTCAGATCTTCTAGGAATGACCCGGTGAGACCTGGCATCCCAAAAGCCGCTGCCGAGTGTAGGGCCAGCTCCGGACTTATGTTAAACTCTGCCCCGGGGATGTAGAACGGGAACAGGAACTGGGGCTGCTGGAATTGCAGGAGCGCCTCTGGAGTCATGGGGAAATGTGGGAAGAATGCCGGGTTTAGGAACTGCGGCTGGAAAAAGGCAGCCTGCTGTTGGAGCTCGTGCTGAAGCTGGAGCTGGAGTTGGGTGGAGGCATGGGCAGACTGGTGGCTTTGGACGGAGACATGCTCAGTGCTCGTGCTCTGTTTGGTGTTGCTGCTGTTTGCTTCTTTGGATTCCACTGCATTCTCTTTGTTAGCAGAAGGCGTGCCACTTCTCGCAGTGTCACAGTTCATATTGTTGCCCTGTGTGCTTGGCGCCGGGCTTTTGGCAGGAGCTGAAGCACTGGAGCTACTGCTACCGCCGCTGTTTTCACTTTTGGCTGTTCTGGCTTTGGTCTGGTGGAGAACTGACCTCATATGGATTTCGAGTGTAGAACTTTGGCTATAAGCAACATTGCAGATATTGCATTTGAAGGGTTTGTTATCAATGCTGTTGCTCGTGTCTTGGGGAACTGGGCTAGAAGCTTCTTGGAGTACTTTCTTCAGTTTATGTAAATGGGACACTGAATTATAATGAACCAGCAAAATGTTCTTCTGGGTAAAGGACTCTTTGCATACAGTGCATTTATAAGGCCGTGATGGGTCTAAGAACTTCTCCATAGTGAAGTTGGGCCCTTTTCTGAATGGCAGGGTTCGTTTTGGTTCTGCCAGGTCATCCAGCAATGAGCCGCTGTCACTGCCAGTGGGACTGGGCTTTTCCTCTTGGTCAAGTTCATCATCTTTGTCTAGGTCATGTTCAAAGACTTGAGCCTCTTCTAAAGCTCTGACCTCACTCTCAGTGATATCTCCATTTATTGGCAAGTTTCCAACCAGCTGCTGCACCTCAGCTTCACTCAGTTCAGGATGCCCATTTTCCAAATGTTTCCTGAGGGCCAGGAATGTCCTGAAGCTGCGCTGGCAGAGGCTACACATGGTGGCTGCTCTGATGGCGTGGTATTGGGAATGTATCTGAAGCTTCTGCATGGTCTTGAAAGCCAGACTGCAGTGGTTACAGCGGTATTTGTAGACATGTCGGTCAGACACAGACAGCTGCTGTTGTTGCTGCTGCAGCCTCTGCAGCTCAGTGAGATGGTCCTGTAAGGCATCGGAGGACTTGTCATGTCCAACATTACTGGCTTTGTTCCAGTCTGGGGCCTCGGACGCTTCTTTTGGAGGCTTAAGTTCTTCACATTGCACTTCCATTTCATTCTTCTCCTCATCCTTCAAGATGTTTCCTGAAATAAAAAGGAGATACATTAGTTACTATATACTACTGTCATGAGTGAGAACACCATTACTGCATTATCAAAGACACACAAATACTTTAAAAGTCTCATACCTTGAGCCTTTCCAGTGGCTTCAGAAACAGAGGGAGAGGAATCCATCATAGTTGAGCTTTTGTCTTGTCCAGTTTGAGGATGCATTGCATTATTTGGTGTTGCCTTCTCAGGTCCCAGAACCTAAAATTACAAAGAAAGAATATGTTAAGACTTGTGAATGTTTGTCATGATTAAATATGTTTGTAATAATTCAACATACCGTCATGATGAGCTTTTCCACACAGTCTGGTGCCACGCTGTGCAGGTGGGTCAGGTGCAGCTGCAGGTGAATCTTGTTGCTCAAGACGTCCTGGCAGAGTGGGCACCGAATCACCGGCTGCATGGAATGCTGGGACATTACATGGAGCTGCATCAGGTTGGCATCTTTACTGCTGTAGTTACAATAAGGGCACTGCTGGACCTGCAAAACAGGAACACGAGAAGGACATTAGCTGAGAGCATAATGCTGCTGTAACCAAATCAACTTTGCACCAGATTCTCCTCCTTCAGCCTCCTCATGTTACCTTCATTGGCCTTTCCACCTTTACACAGAAACCATGGATCAACCATGTTTCCTATAATTCACTTAAGTCTCTGATCTCATGCAATTTTATTAGCAGAAAACACGATTGGGCAGAATTTCTAATCAGGATATTACAGATGACAAAGGTGTGTACTCACTCGAGCTACATCTTGCCCTCATTAAAGGGAGTACTCAGAACACGCTGCCTCCCGCCACCTGTCTTAATAGAATCCATTTCTGAAATGACTAAGTCCTGCCTCTTTGCAGAGGCCTGCACCAGACGAGCTAATACTTCATAATCTAATTTAAAAACACATATAATTTAAAGAGATGCAAAAGGGGGACAAAGCGGAGGAAGGCCTGAGGCGAGCACAGGTATCCATTTAAAGCACAAAGACTGCCCTGCTCAGTTTGATGCTAAAACACTCTGTCAGGGAGCAATGTTTAACTCTTTGAACACTGGTGCCAGCAAAC
>JAADKR020000014.1:6196346-6207835 GCA_011763505.2 Lythrypnus dalli
CCAGGATCAGCTCTGGCCTCTTTCTGCAGGTCCAGGATCAGCTCTGGCCTCTTTCTGCAGGTCCAGGATCAGCTCTGGCCTCTGGCTCTGGCCTCTGGCTCTGGCCTCTGGCTCTGGCCTGGGTCAGAGGAAAATATTTTGGGCAGTGTCACGTCGGCACAAAACCAGGGAAATTGGATTATGGAGGCTCCAGGTGCTGCTGCAGAGAGAGAGAGGATTAAAGAGATGCTGAAGCTGAGAGGAGGAGAGGAAGAGGAAGAGGAAGGTGGGAGGACAGGACATTTGATTAGAGACGGAGAAGGGAAAAAGAGAAGAGCAGCCACATAAACAATACAATACATTACTGCCTGAGCTGGGACTATAAAGAATCTGTAGCTTATGTTATAGCAAATATAGGAATCAAAGTTCAGTACACGGTGTATATTCACCCAATGCAATAATCACCTTCAAGGACCTTATGGGAATATTTCAGTTAAAGGGTTATGCTCAAACTGTACCTCCCTTTGATACAGTAGATAAAACAGGAGATAAAAGGGGCCAGACTGCACTGCTGCTGTAGGCTATTTATTTATTTATGTGTTTGTTTGGCTCAGTGGAACTTGTTATCAGAATGAGAATCAGATACTGTCACTGCTGCAGTGTTTACAGGACAAACAGAGGACTGAAAAATAACATTTAGCTTGAAAAAAAGAAACCTTGAGTTGTCTGCTAAAAGATGTGTGAAAGCTTCCATTTTATGATGTTTGGCGATGCAAAAATGACTTTATAAATTACAAAACTGCCTGAAAATGTGCCATATTTATCCAGAAAAGATGTGTTTTGAGCAATGATTCTGCAGATTTCTTTCATAGAGAGCCCATTAAAAAAGTCATTAGCATCGACTGAAAAACGTATAATGGAACATCACACTTTCCACATTTCTGTTGCATCAATGACTGGGGAATCTGAGCAAATGTTTGCACTTTAAAAGGGAAAAAACACAGGAATATTCATAAAAGTCCCAGAGTAAACCTGGAGGCATTATGTAAAGCATCATAATAATAAATCCATACATTACATACATTAGGCTTTAACTCTGTTACGCAACACACAGAACTGCAGAGCGTAATGTCATTTACTCAGTTACAGTCTGGAGGTCACATGACACAGGTCACATGACACAGGTCACATGACTCGAAGGCTAAGTATAAACTCTCGGCTTTTTTCAATCGATTTTCAAGTGCAGCAGCTCCAGGCTTTGATAAGAAGTCATGAATGTGGAGAGGTTTTCCTTCTGAACTGAGCGTATAATGAGCTTTTATACTAAATCCAGATGTATGCAGCTGTAGATGCCTAAACCAGAAATGAAGGATATTTCAAATAGAGGAGATGTATTTGTGTTTACTGCCCGTCAGTCTTTTATGTAAACACACTTTTATGTAAGTGCGTATGACAGGCTTTCATGTCTTTATAATTACTGTAGTTTGACGAGATAAAGCCTGTGGTCAAGTATTAATCATAGTCTTCAGTGAAGTGGCAATTTCACAAAGGAATAATGACTTTGAAATGTCTATGTTTGAAACTGGGTTTGGGAGTCTCTGCCAGGGGTCTCCAGCTGTAGACCAGGGTCCAGATCCAGACCAGGGTCCAGATCCAGACCAGGGTCCAGATCCAGACCAGGGTCCAGATCCAGACCTGGGTCCAGATCCAGACCAGGGTCCAGATCCAGACCTGGGTCCAGATCCAAACCAGGGTCCAGATCCAGACCTGGGTCCAGATCCAGACCAGGGTCCTGATCCAGACCAGGGTCCTGATCCAGACCAGGGTCCTGATCCAGACCAGGGTCCGGATCCAGACCTGGGTCCGGATCCAGACCTGGGTCCAGATCCAGACCTGGGTCCAGATCCAGACCAGGGTCCAGACCCAGACCTCCAGAAGCTCTAGTTCAGACCTCAAAGCAATTTTCATCCCTCAGTATACAGGTTTAAGTCTGACTGAACCAGGTCTAAACCTAGCTCTAAATCAGGACTCAAACTAGACTAAAACAGGACTAAACCAGGTCTAAACATAGCTCTAAGCCAGGACGAAACCAGGTCCAAACCAGATCCAAACCAGGACTAAATCAGGACTAAATCAGGACTAAAACCGGTGTAAACCAGGATTAAACAAGGTCAAACCACCTCTAAACATGGTCTAAACCAGGACTAAACCAGGTCCAAACCATGTCTAAACCAGGACTGAACCAGGACTGAACCAGTACTAAACCAGGTCTAAATCAGGACAAATCTCTTGTAGTTTTACTTTGGAGCCCTCCTTATACAAATAAAAATGTGTTTGCAAGAAAAACTGTTCAAAAAGAAGCTTCATATGCAAACGTGTTCATTATTCTCTCATTTGTTTTGCAAAATCACTAATTATACCTTTCAGCTCCTCACTGTAATCACACTTTGAACACTTTTGTTGTTTCCATAAATAACACAACAGCAACTGCAGATTTTTGATATATAATTATTTTGAATATTGTAAAGAATAGACAGAGGATGATTGCAGCACAAAGTTGTTTTCTTACGTTGCCATCTGCCGAAAAATCAAAGTGTGTTTGATGAAAATGGTACAAATGGTTTTGTATTGATTTGTAAGCAAAGCACCACACTCTGAAGTCGAGATCAGACGGAATTAAATATGAAGTTCAGAAGGAGTTTTGCACAGAGAAAGAAACTGAGACATGAGGTTAGAATTGATGAGGTTTAACAAACTCATTTTGAGGTCCTTAGAGCAGTTTTTAACCTTACCACTACTAGAAAAAAGGCAGCATTCTTTACACGTTTTGGCACTAATTTGTAAGAGAAAATTGATTGCAAACACGGCTAAAGCAGAAGATTAGGATTTTCAGAGCAGCTCTTGGTTAATTAAGGTCAGACTCGGGTCAAAAACATTAAATTATTATGAGAAAATTGGAGAAAAATTGAAAACATAGACGCTAATCCTAATCCTTTCTCTGCTGCTTATCATAAAACCTTGTATATTTTGCATTTCCAAACCTTATTAACATTACATTGTGCTCATTCTGCCGTGTTTTGGTTGCAAACTAATTGGAAACAAGGCTTTTCTCTGCATCACTTATTTATAAAGATGATTATATTATATTTTATTATATTACCTGCAGCCCAAGTGTCAGGTTTTCAAAGTGCTTGTGTGCAAATAAATAAAGTGGAAGTGGCTCGTCGACCTTGTTCAGACTGCATGCATAATCCAGTTTTAAAAAGACGCTCACAGAATGGAAATAAGACAAAGATGGAAGAATGGGTTTAAAAGAGAAAAGTGGTAATATGATCGAATTAGTATTAGCATTGCATTAAAGTGAGTCTACAGTCGTACAAAAGCATGTTCATAAGTGGGGAATTCTATTACATTATTGCAGTCATGTGGCATTGAAAAAAATCAGCTTATGCCTGTAATTTTAAGATCTATTTTAGTACCATAACAATATAAAAAGTCACTTGTCCGTAATCATACTGCACAACTTTTCGCAAATATTCCAAAACATATGACATTTCAAAGAGAAACAGTTCCTCATGTGCTCTTCATTAACCTCCATTGATTCCAAGTCTGTGCTATATATAATTACTGTAAATAAGTGGATATTGTGTGTCCCTGTAGAGGATGTGAGTCAGCTCAGTCTCAGTCTAGACTCAGACTCAGACTGTGCCATTAACCCACAGCTGCTCCAGGACAAAGCCTCCACTTCCCTGCCCCAGTGCATTCTGGGAGTTTAGAGCACACTATCAGAAACTTCAAGTTATTATCTTTAAAATGAACTATCACACAAGCATGTGGCTTGTAAGGTGATCTTTTAACAAGCGATTTCATCTCGGGATGCACAGCAGTCAAAATGAGGCGGGTGTTAAGAGGCTATGATAACATTGTTTATTGTCACTGCCTGTAAAAATAGCGCACAGAACGTCGCCCAGAAATAATCCTGCTCATTTTAAACAATGAAAAAAGGCAGAAAAACACATGCCGTCATTGTGTGCAGGAGGCTATTGATATCAGAGCATTTGTGAAGGGAAAAGGTCAGTGCAGAAAAGGAAGCACCTGCTCCCTCTGCATTACTATAAATACAAACAAGCATCACTCTTTTCATTTCCTTACACTAAAACCTCCACAAACAGGAGAATTAAGTTAGAGCTTCCCGCAAATAAACGGTAAATAAACATGAACAATAATGAGGATAATTGCTTTAAAGTGAGAGAGACCTGAGCTTCCGCTGTGGAATCAGATATGAGACCAAACTGTGTTACATAGTATTACATAAATATTAAATCTTAGTTTCACTACATATTACATTTTTAAAGCTTTAATGTTTTCATTTTGAAAAATGAGGGGGCACCCGGATTTGAACCGGGGACCTCTTGATCTGCAGTCAAATGCTCTACCACTGAGCTATACCCCCTTCACGTTCATGGATTCAGTACAAAATCCACCAGACCTGTGTACCTGTGAGTTTTATTAATTTATTAATTTTAATTTACTGGTTATACTTGTTATACCTTCAGCAGAGACAAAAATGTTGTCTTAATCGAACCCTCAAATAAATAAAGGCCATTTGTGCTTTTGTTGCTCCTTTTTTTGTTTAGCCTCTAACTTCACTGCAAAAAGTGACGTCATTTGCAGTGATGATCTGCAAATTCCACTTATTTTCTTTGACGTTTATTTGCTGCTATTAAGTAATTAAATATAAAAAATGTTGAGGTTTGGGGATTAAATAGCATTTTGTCCTAGAGATAAGTTTAACTTTCCAGATAACTTGTCTTTTACTGCCCCCTGCTGGTTTTGGGTTGTGTTTCTTTGTGAGTTTAGATCCTAAACAGAAATTGAAATTGCTTTTGGCTCCTGATTGTTAAAGCTGTGATTGCTGAGTGCAGTCTGTCGCCAAATGGTAATTCGTTTGCCTGCTATTTTATTTAAACAAATCATTTCCATTTCAATGAGATGTCTCTGCCTCCATCATTTGCTGGGAGTAAAACACATTTAGACTGAAATAGAAGTGACACAGGGTTGATTACAGCCAATTTCTCCAACACAGAGATGTCTAAATGCACCGCTGTTTAATGCATTTTAAATATATGGCCACATTTAGAAACAAAACACTCTGACAGGACATTTCAGGGTCGTTTTCTAAATTGTCAAGGAATCCTTTTTGAATAAATAAACAATCTGTGGTAGATTTTCACAGTATTCAGTGGTGAAGAAGAAGAACGTGCAAGGGGAGCCATGAGGGGCTGGTGCTTTGGTAATGGCCAGCTTGGACTGCAGCCCCCGCAACCCGGACAAAGCGGAAGAAAATGGATGGATACATTTTAAAAACCTGGAACCCACAACTCCCAGAATAGAGAGTGGAAATGCGAGTCATTTTGCTGCATACGCTGAAGTAATATATTTATATTTTTCAATAAACAGAGAGGAGTTGTACAGTAGACATGGATTGTGCTTTTACAATAATTTAGAAAAAAGAGGGGGCACCCGGATTTGAACCGGGGACCTCTTGATCTGCAGTCAAATGCTCTACCACTGAGCTATACCCCCTTCGTACAAAACTGGAATCACATGAGTATAAAATCTTACTCTATCTCACAAACATGTTATTTTTATGATTATGTAAATATAGAATAAGTCCTTTTGTTGCGTGCATTAGAATGGACTGATCACGAATGTAAATGTTTACGTGATACGAAGGTAAAATATAAAATCAAAATAATCTTTACGTGTCCCGGAAGTCCAGGAAGTGAAAACAGACAACCGCGAATGAACCGGAAGTGAACCTGCGTCACAGAGAAAGCGCAAAAACCGGAGACATGGTAAATATGAGCTTTTATTCACACTTTTCTCCCGATAATGCTTCTTGTTAGCAATTATTGACATGTATTGTAGCCAATATTCCTCATGTGCTTCTGCTGGAGGTATAGCAAACTCTTGTTCTGTTGAAAAAGCTGTACGTGAATGTGATTAGTCACTGAAGCTAACACAAGCTAGCTCTGTCTTTACACTTTTAACCCGCCGTTTCTTTTCAGGGTAAATTTCTCAGGATGCAGTGTAATGTGTAGCTTATGTTGCTATATTTATATACATTTAATTATATGTTTTGTTCAGCGTAACTCTGGGGTCCTAATTTATTTTTAAAACATGTATTGAATTTGATCATGCCAAAGTTAAGGCCTTAACATATTTTTTTTTGTGATGAGTGATTTAGATAAAGGGACTTGAGTGGCTTGAATTATCAACATTTGTGCAGATGGTGCGTAGATTTGTCCAAGGAACAAGAACGATTTGTTTTCCTGTAGACTTCTTTGTCTCATTTCAAATGTGTGTGTTTTTGTTTTTTAATTTAAATTTAATTTTAAGCAGTGAGAGTATGAAAAAGGCCTAAATTTCCCTGAATTAATCATATTTTTTGTGATTCTTGTCCAGGACACGCGAGGGCTTCGTTCTCAGATGAAAGACAGTGTCCCAGTGGCAGGTTTCTGTCCTCAGGGATCCTACGGACTCCAGGACTCGCTCCGGAGCGGGTAACCTTTGTTTATTTTGCCTGCCTACAGGGTTCCCCAACTAAACCTTTACCTCATGCTCCATTCGGGGTTCATCTCCATTTTGATTTAGTCCTGGTTAAGACCTAGGTTTAGCCCTGGTTTAGGCCTGCTTTCCTCATGCATAATTGAAACATGGGGACCACTGCTCTATGAAGAGTCGTTTTGGGACCGTTTTGTTCAATAAAAATTCTGTTTACAGCTTCACCAGCGTCAAGAATGAGCTTCTGCCGAGCCACCCACTGGAGCTGTCGGAGAAGAACGTGAGTTCAATAAAGCAAAAAGGCAAGGAAATAATGTTTTGAAAGCACAGATGGTTTTAAATGGTTTTTGGGTGTTTTTCTTGCCTTCAGTACCAGCTCAACAAGGACAAGATGAACTTGTCCACACTCCGGAACATTCAGGGTCTGCACGCACCACTCAAGCTGCAGATGGAGCACAGAGCAGCACGACAGGTTTGTGTTCAGTCTCTCCCAGACACTTCCTCATGTTCTTCACTTCAAATGTTTTATACTAAAGCTTTTTCAGTGATAAATACAACAACATTCTGCCATACTTTCTGCATAGATTCATATCTGCCAAAAGAAAAGCACTGGTTTAATATGAGAAAATGTGCCAAAAATGCCATTATTTTACAAGCTCTTATACTTGAAAAATACTTTAATCGTTGGAACATCACAACAATGCATAAAAGACAAAACCAGGACCAAAACTAGGCTAAAATGAAGCAAAAGAAGGAAAATAAAAACTAAAATTGAGCTTTTGCACATTCAAAAGTTTTAAGCTGAGAGGCAAAAATTGTGTAGATCTCAGTCAGATGGAAGAATTTAGAAATTAATTTACAGATTGTTTTGGAAAGAAATCCCGAAACAACATATGCTCAAAAACATAAACGTATCTAATAAAACGTCATATAAAAGTTAGATCCTCTTAAGTCTAACACATGTAAATATTGTTTAGATTCAGAGACTCCCGTTTTTGCCGAGCTCAAACCTGGCTCTGGACACTCTGAGAGGAAGTGACGACACGGTCGGTTTCGAAGACATTCTCAACGGTAAAACCTCATATTTCTGCTTTTTCTACATCATAAACTTAAATAAATCTGGTGCTTAATCCATTTAATTTGTTTTTTTGCAGATCCAGCCCAGAGTGAAATGATGGGAGAACCACATCTGATGGTGGAATACAAGCTTGGATTGTTGTAAGAGAAGCTTTACTATTTGTTCAAACTGTTTCAAGGGTCCAGAAGATGAAGAAAAGTTGGGTGTATTGAGGAATCTGATTGATAAATGTGGTGTTTCATAATAAACTCTTGAGTTCTTCATCTGGGATTTTTTTTTTTTTTTTGAGAATTAAAAACTTTTTGCATTTTTTTATTTTTTTTTGCTGCATTTTTGGAGATCATGTTTTTAAAAAGATTGAGAACCACTGAGAGACCAATATTTTGTCCCTTCATAACAATGATTTCAAATTTTATATACATTTTCTAAGCTTTCTGGCTAATATTGTATTTATTAAATCCATGAACACGCATAACTTCTGCATTTGAGACCAAAAATATGTATACTGAGAAAATATGTATACTGAGAGGTTCAGAATCCTTATCCAGACTCCTTCACAAAAAACATCTACACAATTTAAAATTTAAGTGTTGTCAATCAATAAAAGTCTCAACAATTGCAATTTATTTAGTGATTTAAAGGCAAAAGGCTAGTCATGGCCGGAGGTGTGGAGGGGAGAGAAGAAACGTAGAGGTTCTGTAACTCACTGTAGCAATCAATTGAATCCGCACCACCATCGGACCAACCAAACTGAAGACCCACCGCCGCCATCTTTTATAGGTTCCATGCGGGAAGCAAGACTAACTCACGGTGCTAATAATCATGACTTATCTACAAAAAATAATATAATAACTCTTTCATAAACTGCTACCAAAATGCGAAGTAAAACCAGCGCTAGTGCTCATTTACGTCTAATTCAAAGCGATATTTGTGTTCTCGCTCTGGCTCGCAAAGCATTATGGGATCTAGGTCATCCGCGTCATTTTTTTCAGTCATTAATTGAAATATAACTACATTATTATAACTTGATGGGTATACATTTAAGTCGATTTTTTGCAGATAAAATATATGTTTATTAAGGACGAGTTTAAAGAAAATACGAGAAATTCCACCCGGAAGTAGGTCGAAGCCGTCTTTTTTCATATTTCTTTCTGCAGAAATCGTCTAATTAATAATAACTTCAAACCCCCGTGTTATTAAAAAATATATAAACAAATATATGTTTATGGATGCAAGTTTACATTTGTTTTTTTTTTCTCGGGGATAATATTCATTTGCCGTAGTTCATTTGTTCATCCACAAGAGGGCACTGTTTACCTTCACATGGCCCACTGTTTACCTTCACAGAGCCCAAAGAAGACTCAAGCTGCACGTTATTATCACTTGATTGTAAGAAAGAGCAACCCAGAAGAAGGTCAGTGTTGTCATTTTGCACGTTTTTATGCTGAAAACGATGTAATAGCACAACTTAAACCTCCCTTGTTTTTTGTGCAAACATAAATACATGTATGTTTACAAACGCAAGTTGACAGTTCAGTTGTTTTGTTGAGGATGGTTGAGTCGTTCATTTGTTTGTCCACAAGATGACACTGTTTACCTTCACACTGTCCAGGACAATACTCGCTTTAATCCCAATTGATTCACTGTTTATTATTTCCTCGAAACATGATGCTGTTAATTAATCAAATGGATGGGGTTGCTGTGCAGACTTAACATTCAACAAAGCTCATTTTTAATTGCTAATTATTATTTTTCCCCCATGCCAGATGTTAACCTATTTTGCACTTCGAGGCTACTCATTACACTGTTTGTTGTTGAGTGCTCAAGTTCTGAAACATTTTGCTTTCTTGCCTCAGGGACCTCAGCTGAGAGCCTGGATTTCAGAGACGGCTGGAAATGTTGTTCTAACCCAAGGCTACAGAAGACTCATGATGCTGTCCACTCTGGCACCAAACAACCTCAACAAAGGTCAGACGGGTTCATGAATCCTCACAGCTCTTCACATAAAGTCTTTTGTGCCTTGTTTTGGTCCTGATTTAGTCTTTTGTGCCTTGTTTTAGTCCTGATTTAGTCTTATGTGCCTTGTTTTGGTCCTGATTTAGTCTTTTGTGCTTTGTTTTCATCCTGATTTTGTCTTTTGTGCTTTGTTTTGGTCCTGATTTAGTCTTTTGTGCTTTGTTTTCATCCTGATTTTGTCTTTTGTGCTTTGTTTTGGTCCTGATTTTGTCTTTTGGACCTCATTTTGGTCCTGATTTTTTCTTTTATGCCTTTTTTTGAGATAATTTGGTGAAAATGTACTCACAATATGCGTTTAAATTGAATGGAACATACAGAGGTGAAACAGCTTCGTAAACTATTGCAATACTATTGTTATCGTAATATTGAACACCTGTATCACATATTGCAAGTTTTTTCAATATTGTGCAGCTCTTGTTTTGTCCTCCTTCAGGGGAATTGTACAGATAGACTTTTGTGCATCTTGTTATGAAGCACTTGTGGCCTCTCCAGTTCCTGATTGTGATTTGTGGACTCAGAGAGAGGTCCTTCTGCAGGACGGGTCACTTCCTGCTGGATTCTGTCATTGTCACTGTTGGAAAAGAGAGGATCTCAGAGTGAAAATGGAAATTATTGCATTTGCTGCGTCGCCTTTGGGTGGAAAAGGCTGGAGGGACTGACTGTTTCTGCCTGATTTTTCCAAAAGTGTCACTCTCTGGAAAATGTTTTATGTTTGCCCTGGTTGCTGTCAGTCTTTGGAGTTAACCATTTAAAGGTCATAGATGATTTTGCAAACTTTATTCTTAGAAAGCGCAGCATAAATGATTGTTTTGATCTAATAATAGTTCCCCTGAAGTTCACTCAGAATCTGTTTTCTCACAGTTATTAGCAGTTCATCAGATTTCACAAACTTTGAGTCATTTTTCTTACTAAAATCTTGCTAGTACAAGACACTAAAGCAATTCAATATTTATGTTACTCTTCTTTGTAAGTCTGTAGCAGCACCTTGTCTTTGTCTGCTCTTTCCCTGTTGTTCATTTGTATCAGTAAAAGTTTCAATGTAAAAACTTGACTCTTTACATCAATACAGCCTTGGGATTAGTCCAAAACTCAGAGTATCCGATCTCAAACCCTGGAGACTGAGCTCTTTCCAGATATATGTTGGTTTGTTTGTGATTATTGGAAATCCTCTTGCAGGGTTAGGGTTATTGCTTTCCAGCTTGAGTAAAACTTCGACTCATTAAACAACATCTTTCCTACTCACCAATGTTGGAAAAGTAAAGTATTGACAGTGCAGCAGCTTGTTTTTGTGCAAACCTTGACAGCCTCATGCACTTTTTACCTTTTTACCTTTCTACCTCGGCATCTTGTTGTGATGTTTGTTTCTCTTGAACAGAACATCCTGGCGCTGAGCAGTCTTTAAATAGGCCGAGCTGCTGGTTGTTAGCGTTTTGCTGAAATAACTGGGTTCCTGCGGCGCTCGGTGGGAGGCGGCCGCTGTTCTCCACGTCGGCTTTTATTGATGCTCTATATTCGCTTCAGCAGCACTCACTCACATCAGATCTGGAGGCTTCCCACTTGTTTTTGGGCAATTTGGCGATACAAAACATCAATAGGTAAAAAAAAAACATGAAATAAAGTGGGTCAGAGTGCAGTCTCAGGCGTGGAGTCCCGAAAATAAAGTCTATTTCCAGTGAGATTGTGCAACATCCTTTCGACTTTAGCCTCTGGAGTGTGTTGTTTGTGGGAGGAGGACGTGTCTCTCCATCAGCTGCTCCGCGGAAACTCGATCTGAAGAGACGGCCCACACCTCCTGAAAGGACAGCCCCGCTCTGCTCCAATCCAAATGCCAAAAAACACCGGCCTTCTC
>JAADKR020000014.1:6854983-6869747 GCA_011763505.2 Lythrypnus dalli
AGAAAAAGCCCTCAGTGGATAATTATTGTCCTGAGTGAGAAGAATTTTAATTTAGCTCTTGCCGAAAACTGCTCTGCGGAGATTCACACTGCTCAATTATAGAGATTTTACTCTCTGCTAAAGAAAGGGCTCAGGACTTTTCTGTGGCAGTCGTTCTGGAAACATTCAGGTTATCGAAGGTTTGTCCCATACAAGAGACGTCCTTTTGTGACTGGAAATGTAGTTATTAAATCAGAAGAGAAAATTGATTTTTATAGACTGCAGATAAAGGGAGTCACTTTGGTGCTTTCAGTTAAAATAGACATGCAAAATGAGCTTTTAAACATGTTAAAATGATCATTATTGGCAAAATCTGCCAAGTATTTTTGTATTTAAAGCAAGAAAAAGGCCTTTGTTTGAACAGAAATAAGATTTCTTATCTGATTTTTAGAGCAATAAGGTCATTATATCAAGCAAATTTGACCTATTTTAGATTACTTTTTGGAGTATATTTCCTAGACATTATTATAGAATGAACACAAAACAGTCCACATTTGTAAAACCAGTAAAGTTTATGTAAAAGGCTGAAAGTGAAAGATTGTTTTCACAATTTTATAATGTGTCATTTCTCCTGCTGCCTGCAGAAATCCAGCCCAGTCTCTACAGTCTCTAATCTCTCGCTGTTTTGTTTACCAAGACATTGTTTCACATTTGAAAATGCAAAATGTCGATGCTTAGGTGCCTCAAAAATATATTTAAGCTTCTATTATGCATGATATGTTCACTTTAAACATACAGCTCTCATTTGTGCATAGATCCATTGCCATCTGTGTAAAACAAGCATCTACAGTGGAAGCTTTTTGCATTGAAGCCTGATTTTCTTTTCTTTTTTTTCAAGGTTGTACAGTATTTATGCACACGCTGCACTGGATAAACCTTTGTAAGAGGTTGGAGCAGGGTCCTCTTTGATCTGAGGGCTCCATTAAAGGATCAAGGCAGAAGCTCTTGGCTTTGTCGATGCAAATGGGTGCAAACAGTTCAAAACAAAGACTATTCTGACGAGTGAGACAAGCAGGTGAGATACTAAATATGGCACATATCACCACAAAAAAAGTTCTTCCCACATGCTATGATGTCTATGAACAATACAATCTGAAATGTATTTATTCCCATTTATTTATTTATTTATTGCCTATCTTTAGGGTTTTTAATGTATTTAGGCTTATCCCCTTTAAACTGTGACATTGTGTTTTTCAGCCACTGCTTTAATGCCTGGTCTGTGTTTAATTAAGAATGCACTTTGAGCTCCTTCCATCTTTATTCCAGTCTAGTTTAACTCTGCAAACAGCAAATAAACTAAGCACCAGCACTCATACTTTATCATTTATGTCTCAGACTCTGCTGCTGACACCTAAACACACACAGTCAGTCTTTAGAATTGCTCTTTGAACTAAACAGATTCCACAGAAATGGCTCATATCAAAGAGAAGTAAATCCAGGTGGGAGTGAAGGATCAATGCAGCACAAGGTAAAGTAACTGAGTGTTAAGAGTGTTCTACAGTGTGTGTTTGATTTAAAACATGGACTCATAACAAAGACTGCCTTCCCTGACATCTGAGAGGGCTTTGTGTCTCTTACAGAAAACACGAGGAGTACAGCATGGAGGAACAGTGCTGCCAAGGCCTCCTGAAGAGAACCTTGGTAATTCCACTTTGTTCTATGGAAATGCGACCTGAGAGAGTTTTCTGGCACACACTAAGTGACTTCATGTGGAAAGAACATTGCCTGAGCTCTGTTTACAGCGTGAGTCATGTCCTTCTATTGAGCACTAATCATGAATGAAATGTAGGTATTAATGTGAATGTGGAAGCATGTGCTGCTCTGTAATGTGAATGTGAATGAGAAAGCTGAAGGCAAATTACTGCTATCACTGTGTATGGCATTCTTCTGTTCTATTTATAGTAATATGGGGAATAGTCAAATGCATGTACTTTTTGCTGTAGAATGCTGGTTTTTGCCCTAACATAACTTAATTTATTGTGTCAAAAAATAGTAATAGCGGTAGCAGTAGTAGCTTTATTGCTTTTTCAGGACAGACTAATGGTTGTTTGACATGGTTTGGTAGTCAACACATTATTGTATTCTCGTAATAGAATTGAGATTGCTTTCATTACAAGTTATGGGTAACATTATTGTAATTTTTACCCATTGTAAAGAATATATATAGAAAATACACCCATCCTTGGTCCAACCTATGCACTAATCCACATACAGAGTCTCAAACTAAGCCACGCCCCCTCCCTAATAAAGCCATTACACTGAGAACTCCCTTCCTGCTGCTGGGATTCCTTTGACGGCTAAACTTCCCGGTCTCGGTCTCGAACGTGCAGCTGAGAGTCTGTCTGTCACTGAAGTGGGGCAGCGTCAGCCCGGGCCGCTTTGAACAGCCTGACATGAATTCAGGAGGCATCTTAGGGGAACACAGAAATAAGAAAGCATCCTCAAAGGTGCTGGAACAAAAGCAAAAATACAAGAAAAAAGAAAAGAAAGTTGAGGACTGCTGAAAGTTGGTGCCAGCATGGAACTATTTTTGGCTCAGTTTAAACGGGAGCTCTCAGACAGAAGTGTTGCAAAAGTGAAGGTAACTGTATTTAATGGGTATATCCTTTTTTGCAGGTGTGGTAAAAATACTTAAGGTGCTTTGGCATGACAGGGTTTCATTAAATTAAGACCTTGAATGTCATTAAAAGTATTCATTGCAACACATCTACAATTATTTGAAAATACTGGCACATACTGACTTTGTTTTTACTCCTATACTTCAAATCTATGCCATACTGTAAGCTTGTGCACTTTTTAATCCTTCTTTCTGCCTACATCATTCATTATTAAACCTCATCTTTGCAGAAACCACAACAAGAGCATAGCAAGAAATAAACAATATTGTTATGTATTGAAATGTGTGGTACAAATATAACTTCTTTCTGCTTTATTCTATTATGAGGAGATGCTTTACAGTCAGTAAGTTCCTCTTGAGGACAGTTTGAGCTCATCTTGCACAGAAACAGTCCAGACTTGGCCCAGAGTTTGGCCGTTTGTGATGTGTCATCAGTGCAGCGGGCGGAACCTTCACCCTCCTCACCTCAGATTAGTCTTGTCCAAACCTCCTCCTATCGCGGCGGGACACAGCAAATTAACAACAGGACTCTCACTTTCCAAAAGCCACGTTTAAAGCCAAGTAATTATTGATAGAGGTGCGAGCCAAGGGCAGCCGCCGCACTCTCGCTGCGATATCCAAACAGGCTCTTACGCAACGCAGCATTGTACAAAAGAGCGCCGTGTACTTTCTTAAATAGGCTTTTTACAAAACCACTTTCTCTCGGGTACAAAGTCACTTTCCCTGCGTCTCAGACAGAGAACAACCATCAGCTGAACACACGCTCGGGTTGTGTATCAGAACGGCCATTTTCAGCAATTATTAAAGACAATTCTCACTGTTTTTTTATTGGAGATTTGTTCTTTCAGTGTCGTTCAGTGGGTGGACTGTGCTGATAGTTTTGTAGACTAAAACTGAAAATGAAGCAGTGAATAAACAGTGTTGGGAAGATTACTTTAAAAACATATTATTCATAGTTGTTCATTACTTCTCTTCAAAAGTAGCTGCATTGAGAATTGAGTTACAATGTGGTTAAAGTAACTAATTGCCAGGCAAAAATGATTCCTTCATTACAAACAATTATGCATAAAACCCTTGTTGCTGCTTGTTTGAGTAAATATGAGCCTGTTATAAGGTCATATTCATCAAAACCAGGACCAAAAGAAGACACAAAAGACAAAAATCAGGACCAAATCAAGGCTAAAATGGAAAATTCACCTTGCACATGTAAACATCTCAGTCTGATGGAAGAATATAGTGATTTTGCAACATGGCTATTGCATCACTAACTATTGCAATACAATATTTTTACCATATATTGTGCAGCCCTGTAGTAATATAAGCCCTCCAAGCTACAGTATACTCTAGGCTAAAGATCTGTGTTGTTGTTTTGGCTGCACTGAGCTCAGTCCGACTCCTCTCTGACCGAATCTGCCGGTGACACTTGGTCGATAAGGCTGTATACCTGCTCATTGTCTGGCTCCCCGGAACACGACGCCTTTTATAGTCTATTGTATTTGCCATTCTGCAGCTTAGACCCAGACAATGCCTTGCAATGGAAACACTACACACATAAAAACAGCAATCACCACACACTTCCTGGAGTTTAATCACTCGTGTTCAATGTAACTACCCACATTATTAAAGCCATTCAGCTCTAAACATAAATATAAACATTTCCTTGGCATATTGTCAATAATGAAATCTCTCTTTTAGAATTTGCGTTATGAGCTACATATGCATGAAATTGTGTTGCACATTGAAATGAAAGCATAACATACTTTTCTTCTGGTTCATTTGAGAGTATTGGAGCACACTCTAACTAGTTTAGACAGGCTTAATTTCTCTAGAGTTCTGTGTAAAAACTACAACCTCCAAGGGATTTAACTCATGATAATAATCCAGATTTACTTGGAATGTTCATTAGGCAAATAACCATCTGTTTGAGGAAAGGAAAGGAAAGGAAAGAGAGAAACGAGGAGACGAGACCTGCTTTGCTGGGTTTTACAGTGTTAGCAAAAGACTTGTGCTTAACATACTTCTTAAGCTTTGTGTAGAGGCTTGAAACTATGAGACTGATAAAAACAGACACCCCTACACATTTTGTTTTTATTATAATTATTTTATTTTTCATGCAATTATTATTTTTGGGTTCCAATACAATCTCTTTTGAGTTATGTATTCTCTACTTTGTCCACAAGACGGCGCCTGTCGCCCAATGGTAGAGCGTAGCTGAGGCACCGTAGAAGAAGAAGCATTTCCTCTTTGCAGGTAAACACACTTGTGCCTTTCTTATTCTTTATCACAGGTTGGTAAACACTAAAAATCCCGACTTGTGCATATGATATCTGGGTTCTAAGGTGTTTGTGACAGTTCTGTGCTGCGTGAGTAGACGTGACCCAGAGTTTGTAAAGGATTTTTTGGGTAAAAATGTGTTTTCGTTACTTTTGTAAAATTGCAATTGTAATCAGATTGTACAAACTGTTATGAAGAAGCAATTCCTCTTTGTGAAGTAAAGCACAGCTAAACACACGTGTGCCTTTCTTATTCTTTATCACAGAGCACAGAAGCTCACTACTTCACAAACATATGCCTCTGAATCCCAGAGGTGCAACATTTGCACTAGAGAAGGCTGTCAGGCACATCTTTCATTCACATTATTCAAAATTACAATGTGACTGATTTTTTTTTTCTTTAGAAAAGCATTTACATGGATAGAATTTTGTGGCACATGAAAAGAGGCTGAGATTGCTCTGTCAAAAATCTGTTTGAGTAGAAAGTAAAATTGCCAACCCTGCTGTTGTGAGTTTATTCAGGGTAAATTGGTGTAAAATTGAATGGAAAAAGAAAAAAATAAGATTTGGCTCTTTTCACAATCAAGATCCAGTTTAAACCATTCGTTTTGGTCATGCATTATGAAACACAAGTGAAAGATATGTTCACTAAAAAATATGTGGACGCCTGTTTTCATTAAGTGTGGCACAAAGTGTTAATGGAATACACGTTTTTCAAAAGATATATTCAGACCCATTGTAGTTGTGAATTATTTGAATAAAAAGCCAGTGTTTGAATGCCTTCTGGAAACAAACAGATCCCAAAAACTCACAACATACTAGTACAGACACCAACCCAAGGATTTAAAGCATTTATAGCTGCAATAAGCAAATCCATAATGAAAGTAAGTGCTAGCATTGCCCTGCAGAAGCAAAGACAGTCTCCACACATCCTTCCACATGGATGATGACTTGTCACTATGTTGCTCACATGAAGAATGTTTTTGTTTTCCCTTTCCCATTGAAAGCATCATCAGGGCACATGTGGAGGGACAGTGAGGGATGTGGATGAGGAGTGGATGCTGAAGCTGAGGGGAGGGGCAGTGCAAAAAAGGGTTCACTACTAACACTTACTGATTACTGATGAAGAAGTCAAATAGACCAGCTTATAGTAGCTTGAGAGTGGCTTTAACTTGCTTTTTTGTTGTTTATAAATCATGAACTACTGCTGCAGTGGTGTCCAAAATAGAGCATAATATAACAGCAAGAATGGAGCATAATGTGGCTGCTTTATACTGTGATGGTTCATGCGTTTCAGACTGGCGGACATGCATGACCAGGCTGATCTCCGTATCTCCACACTCAGCCCAGCTCTGGGGTCACCTTGTCTGAGCCTCCTGCTTCTGCTGCTGGAGGAGGAGGAGGAGGAGGAGCAGCAGGAGGGGGGCGTCATGCATAATCCACCGTTTAGGACCACACACATGAGCTTATCCCCAAAACAGAGCATCCAGGCGTTCAGTCACATCACACACCTCTTCATCGAAAAACAGGGAGAAGCAGAAATACAAGTGTCATACACAGAGCTGTAGTCCTGGACAACAAGGTGCAGCTGGAATTCTTGGCTCTGCAGGTACAAAAGTAGTTTAAGCCAAATTATGCAAGTTTCCTATATAACTTTAAAGAATGTATGTTACAATATAGGATTCTTTAAGGGCCATTTCCCCTTAACTGTAATGTCAAGATCAGTCTTAGTTTTGTAATATTTCTATATATAAACTTCATGAAGCAGTTGAGCTTGATTAAATATAATTATAGCAAATAGTATAAATGTAAAGATGACCAAATACATTTTAGATTAAGTCAACACAACTTGCATGCAATGTTAGTCAACAGAAACTAGACTAAACATGAATTATCTGACTACATAGTGTTAAAAATTAAATTACATCATCATTACCACTGGTCAAAATGCATAAAAATGATTGGTATTTAAAGTAATATGATGTATAGAAGCAAGGGATCAATCTGTAGCATGTAACTCATAAACCAACAAAACCAAGTTGACCTAAACTGTGCATGTGCTGCAGGTCTACCACTAAGCCACTCACTGCATTTCCATGACTTCCTTGTTTACCTGTGCTCATATTCTGGCAGATGGCCGAGGTTTTTCAGCTCCATTCAGTTTGTACACCCAATTATGGAGCATTTTCCAGGTTCATGCAAATGTCCATCCGTTGATCCATCTTCTCTAACACTGGTGCTTTGCTGTAATAACCTCTCATTACTGTAATGGTCGCATTTATAAAGTGCTTTTCTGCGCAGGCACTCAGAACACTTCAGATCAGCCGACCATTGGCCCAGTGGCTCGCATTCCTGCAGCAGAGATGAAGACCAAGATCCTAAGAGCCAGGAGAGGGAGACTAAGAGGGAACAGGGAGCCTTCCAAAAACCCCTGGCTGGACTTTTGTACGGTAAGGTTACGCCGTGAAAGTAACTCTTTGCACAACACATCCTGCACCCAAATATCAATAATACATTCCCTTGCTATATTGCGCTTTACCTTCTGCAGATTCGCCGTTTCATGGATTTGTTGTTGTTGTTGTATACAGTATTCAATCCACTAGACAGCATTTTTTATAGCCAGGTGTGATTGTGCTGTTTCTAGGTTGAGCAGTAGGTGGCAGTGTGGCACCAAAGACACTAATGTAAAAGAAGCAGTAAACTTTAGTATCAGGAAACTTTGGCAGTGGTGATTTTGAGAAATACATTGATGCAACAGACAGAAGGAGGTGGATTGTGTGCAGATTCATTAGACTGGATTGTTGATTGAGTGGAGGCGGAGCCAAAGAAAGAAAAAAAAAACTCAAATAGACTGGTGCTTTACTGATATCTGTATATTTCATGATCTTTGAGGCATATCCCAGATTGTTTGCATCATTTTGGGGGTTCCAGCTTGAAATGTTTGGGAACCCCTGGTCTAACTTGTCTCCTCCTCAAAGATAAACCAACAATATTCATTATTTTCATTGGAGGAGCTTCAGGAATTGAACCAGAAACCTTTTTACTAGAGCAGCTTGACTACAATAAAGTCCTCATAATACTTTTCCAGTTGGACCAAAGCCATCCCTTACAAAACAGCAGATTAGCTCCACTGAAGGTTATTCTAATAAAGATGTATCACTGTTTACATTATATTCAGTAATCTCATCAGTGTGGAAGGTCACTTAAAATATAATTCAGCACAAAGCAATTATTTGTTATGTAGAAATCTGTTCCTTCAACATTAACAGAATGAATCCATCTAACACGGCTCTAAAAGATGGTTTTGAGCGTTGTATTAAGAGGCAATTATAATAAAAGCCAATGTTGCTTGAGCACACATGCAATTCTCTTCCAATTAAACTCTTATAATAAGCCTGATTTCAGAGTGGAGTAACCAGCTGTGGGTGCACAAGATTAATGCCGCCTTATTCTTCGGACACACCCAAAAACTTTGATTTCTGCAACAATCCTCTCCAGATGGTGCAGTTAATATCAAGGGAAAGAAATGATCATTTGTAATTGTTCTCCCAGGCTCTGTCAGATTTCTCATGATTAATTCCAAATGCTGATGAATTCTGTTTATCTTTTGGCTAATAGGATAATTTAGTTGCGTACGTTACCGCTCGTTACCAATTTATTGTTAATCTAATTATTTCAACTTCACATAAACATAAACACACAATAGTTGAACACATAATTTGACTTAATATTACTAGTATTTAAAGATATATACTTCTATTTTTAAGTCTTTGACACTTGTGTGCATTTTATTCCTTTAAAGTAAAGTCTATGGAACTTTTTAGGCGGGAAAATAATAATAATAGCTTGATATTAGTGCTTTTTTGATCTTTTAGTGACCCAGTGGTGATGGGTGGTTATCATGGAGTCTTTATTTCCCATCACAGTGGCCTTTATGATGCTCCAAGATCAATAGTTAAGTACATCTTAAAACATCATTGAACAAACCTATTTTTAAGTAAGTTTATCCTGGAAAACCAAGGCATTTTAATATAAGAAATGCACTTAAACCTCATGCATCTGCTTCAGTGGACTTTGGCTAATCATTTCATCAATATCCAGTCCACAATAAACTGTTAGCCGTGTGTTGTCGTGGCCTAATTACCCACTCATTACAATCTGGGATAAGGCCAGGCGTCCCGAGCAGTTTGACCTTGTCTGGCCCACACTGGTCTGTATCCCCCCCACTGTCCCACTTAAAACACCATACACATGTAGGACAAAGCATCACACCGGGACGGCTATTTTTACAGCATTTATGATTAATCGCTTAAAAACACGTTGCTATCCCCACATGGGCTTGACCTGAGAAGCCTAAGCAGAAGTGGGCTACTCTGAATGGGAGGGAAATTATTAAATTAAATTGCAAATATGTCTGATCCCTTTGGAAGATGGAGCCAGACAGACGGGTTTATAGACGCCATGTAAAGCAGAGTACGCTATTTTACTGTCGACTCACAAAAGAGAGCAGACGCACCTTTGATCACTGCTCTTGGGTGAGGTACTTTGTAAATCCATAAGACATTGATGCTGTGATCTATCAAACGTGCTCTTTTTGAACTTGGAGGAACTCGGCAATACGTCTGATGTACTTTCAGAGCAGAGATATTCGCTCAGAAGACAGTAGGCAGTAGACACTCTCGACTCTGGAGGTGGAGCGGCAGAGTGGAGGAGGTGGAGCGGCAGAGTGGTGCTGCTCCACCTCACAGCAGGAGCATCCTCAGGGTGCCCTGCTTTAACCCGTCTGAAACACGCTGTTGATCTTATTTCAGAGTTATTCAGAGTGCACGTGGTAGTTCTCAGCTTCTCCGTTAAATAGGGTCCTGTATTTAGCTCTATTGTTTACATTTTATTGTGGATTACATTACTCACATGGAAGTACATGATAATCTACTTAAACTAAAGGTGAGGACACATGATATCCTGGATCAACTCATCTCTGACAATCTCAGTGTGTTGATCTAGATTGTAAATTAGAAACTGTAGTAAAAGTATTTTGAACTGTGGTTTAACATACTGTGTGATGCAGCCAGTGAATATAAACCTGTTGCCTGTCTGCTGTCCAGAAATATATCAAGTATCACTCAGTTACTTGGTCACTAATTTAAATCCCTATTTGATTCACTAAAAGAACCATGCTATACCCTGGTTCTATTATAAATGCATAGGTTGATAGCAATGCACTAATGCTACCATAGCTAATCTCATGCTCACAGCAGCTTTTACATCTGCTAAAACATTGTCATTAGAGATAAAGAATTACCTTTGCAGTGTTTACATTTTGCTTTAAGAGTAAGGACAAAAGCCCAGCCTACAGCTGTGATTGGGAGCTAAAGAATGTCCTTTTGTTAATGCATATTAAATACCTGTGTGCCTCAGGGTGGGCACTGAGTCAGGCTTCAAAATAACAGAATAGAATAGAAAGGCTTTTAGAGCCTGAATTATCTATGGAATAACTATGTGCCAATGATAGTGATAATACTGTAAATGCTGCAGACTGGAAACTCTTCATGTAATTTATGTTCTTTGACCGTATGTGTTAGAAAGTGTAGTATGTACATGTGCTAATGGAAACAGGGCTAATGCATATACGTAAGTTCAGTGTCTCATTATAGTAGAAAAAGCTTGAATCTATATAATAACACACATTTAACACTTTCAGTCGTTGTGTGTACAGTATGTGCCAAATACAGTACTTGTATGTTCTTGTTTAAGTAGATAAGTAGATTTGAGAACTTCTTCTAATAACACACTACTACTAATTTCCTCCCAAAAATACTTTCCTTTCATCACCTTGCTGATAGTTCTACCCTTAATTAATGATAAGCTGTTGCATTTGTCTTTTTACTGTCAGTATCTCTCCTAAAAAAACTCCTGATGAACTGACAATTACAGTATGAAGTATGTTTTTTGAGCCATACTGTGTTCAGCGACAGAATGGTGTTCAAAGGTGCAGCCCTCGCGCTTCCTCCTCATTTCCAGACTCCATCACAGACTGAGGAAGCAGACTTTATGTTGCCTGGAAACTGGGTTGGCCGGCAAACATCCATAAACTCTCCCCGGCTTTTTTTTCTTTCCCCCACAACCTGCTGCAGACATATCAAAGACAACATCTAACTCTGAAGTCTCTGGTCAGTGCCACAAATGAACTGTAGCTACAAGAAAGTCTGATCAAAAGCGGAGGAGGCTGCGGAATTGAAAATGGGAAAACATAGCGTTAAAAAGAAAATGGAGTAAGTGGTAGATCAGGCTGAGCTGTTTGGACATTGCTTATTCAAAGCTTATTTTGAGAAAATGAGGCTTTTGTTTTGGCTCATCGGTCCAGGACATGCTGCCTTTATCCGCTCTGGAAATTGGCAGAAAGGAAATGTTTTGATTACATGTTAGTGTCATTGATCTGACAGGCAACATGTGGGTACAAAACATGTCAACATCTGGGAATGGAAAAGAAAAGCGTGGGAAAAGGCAAAAGACCTTGCAGTGATTTCCTGGCTTTCTGTGGCTTTCTCGTCTTCAAAATTTCTTAGAATAAGCCTTGCAAAGGGTGAGTTTGGCATTTTGTTTTTACTCTAGCAATAAAACTGAGCTATTAAGGGAGGAAACTAGCTAAAAATCTGAATATTGACCACTGTGTAACAAAATCAATGTTTTCACCAGCTGTATCTCACCTAATTTAGTTTGGACCTTCTCTTCAATAGAACATTTTGAATGGTTAGACTGTGCAATGTCTCAAATTCATGCCTCCAGATCTCATATTTCCTGTGTAAGACCTCCCGCCTCTTGCCTGTTTTTGACCAGTTTCTCAGACATCCCCATCTTTACGCTCTCCAAAGGTCCACAACAGCCTCTTTTGTCTCCTCCACATTCCGGGAGATTGTTATGTTGCTCCACATGACCAGGCTGCTCACTCCTGGAGCTTGTCTCTTCTGTGCTGCAGCTGATGAGACCCACCACTGTTCATGCCTTCCACAAACTTGATGAAGATGAGTTTCGAGCCCGGGCTTTTGTTTCTAAAAAGCGTCGCTAAAAGTGCAGAAACATAAACCTGCAATCCTTTCAAGCGAGCGTGAATATGGCGCTTGTTAGTTTTCTTGTGAGTTTCTCGGTGCTGAAAAGACTGTCTATGCATCAGTGAGGATGATGGCAGCTGCACATTATATACACCTAGTTCCTCAGAGCAAAGTGGGGAAGAAAAGCCAGTTCTTTCCGGTTTGATTAACATGTAGATTGGACCTGCTGAATTAAACCCTGCTCATATCCACATTCCCCAATCACACTGTAAATATATCTTCTTCCTCCAGAGTGAGATGCAGAGTTTCCCCCTGCATTTGCCTCCCCTTCTCCCATTGGCGGCTGTGCTTTTGGAGTGCTGTGCTTCTCATCAGTGAACAAAACTGACATGGGTAATGAGTTTCCTCATTTACTCTTGGCCACTTTCTATTTCCGAAATGGAGGTGCTTTTGGCAAAGTCATTAGGCTGCGGCTTGTGCTCCTGTCGGCTCGCGTTGCCCCCGACTGTTCGACTCCAGCACATGTGACAATTATTGCAATAATCCTGAGTGAATTTCCTCCCAAATTAAACGAGACTCCAGCGAAAATGGATAATTACTGGTGGCAATCAAATATTTTTATTTATTCGCGAAAAAAGGCCTCTCTCCAAATGCATCTCGCGGAGGCAAACGATGCAGATGGCACTATTAACACAGAGTTAAAGTGTGAGTTTTAGTATCACACAAATCGAAATGTTTTGGGGTTCTTTTCCCGTCTGTAATGGGTCTTGGGCAAGGTCCAAGCTAAGATGGAGGCAGAGGGTCAAGAAAATATAACATATTAATATTAAAATTGCTTTCCTGCTATTTGTATACACCTGTGACCAAATTTGAATGATGTTTGGAGATGCTATTGTGCTGGACCACTGTATCACTGTAAAAGAGATACTAGAAAATGTGCCTTAATAATTTTATACATATTCTTTATAATTAAATACACAGTACATATCATTTTGAAGCTAGCTCAAGTTAAATCACAGGATGAGAATAAAACTGATCTTCTCAGCTACTTCCCAAATCTCCACAGTGAAATATTTGAACCACTTTTCAAACACGCCCAACCCATCCTTATTAACTAAACTTTAAAACTTCAAGTGCGAGAAAATCAAACATTATCTTTCTGATTTTTATTGGCACGGCTCCATGTTGAAGGATGAAGACATAATTATTGTTATTAATCCGTCTGAGGCTCATGCGCGTCACATGTCACTTCAGAGCTTCCACAAAGAGAGGATGATAAAAGCAAACCTGTCATGTGTGAGAATGAGAGCTCAAAGAGGCAGCCATTAGCCGCATAATGCAACCGGCAAATGGGCATCGCATAAAAAGCTTAAAGCTTAATTTATGATCTAAAATAATGTATTATTTCACTGTTACTAAAGGCTTTGGTATTGGTTTGTTTTAGCATTATACTCATAAGGCACAACTGTGGTGTGGAAATCTTCCGTTTTGATTATCCTCCTGTGATATTTGACTCAATTCTGCTCAAATGCCGCTTATATTTCAAAAGCTAAAGCTTGAATAATGTATAACATAACCCATTCCACATCTTGATTAAATAAAAGTGATGAAAAATACCTCTCTTCTGCCTCAAACTCCATTGACACACATCAGACATAAATATTACCTTTAGCCTGATATCTGTGGCTTGTACTGAGGCTGGAGATGATGTAACTCTTAAAGACGCCATGACAGCTTATCGCAGCTGTCAAAACTGCAGGAAAACGCTCTTTACTTGACAGACAAGGGGGAAAACGTCTGGTTCAGCGAGACTGGTTGATGCTGGAAGCCAGATATATATGTCTGGCTTTGTACTACAATGGCTCTGAGTCATTTGACATTTCTAATATGCCATATTTTCTGCAAATGATTAATTCAAATAACAAACGCTGTGTTGTAGAAGCTCATCAGTGACCTGTGCACTCTCTGATCTGGAGAAGGACTTTTGTAAAGACACTATTACAGTGAAGGAGTTTGAGAGAGTATTTGAACTAGAAAGGAAAGGGAGGGATCCTGTATTTATTTCATAAGCAAGGCAAGATTATTTGTAGAGCACATTTCATACAGAAGTTAAACCAAAGTGCATCTGGTTGCATACAATTACAAGAAGGCAGATACAATGGGAAAAAAGCCTCACTGTGTTTAGTCCTTACTCTGGAACCAGCAGAATACCACTCTCGAAGGCTCAGAGCTTTTGTGAAGTAAATTGTACACAAGCAGAGCTATTTTAAAGTCTATTATCTTACCATTATGAAATCCTAAATCATGAGGACTATTGCAAAATCTTAGGCAATAAAAAGTCAGTGATCAATTGCAATGCATATTTGAAAAAAAAGAAAAGGAATTGACTCTTAGAGAACATAGTTACACTGTTTTATTGGTAGCAACAATATACTATGTGTGTATGTATTTACTGTATTCTGAAATGCTACAGGCGTCCAAACACACGTCGTTGTATAATTGTGGTGGCCTCATTAAACAGGCCATAGTCATGCACTGGATCTGTGTGCGTCCATGTCACTGTGTGCGTCCATGTCACTGTGTGCGTCCATGTCACTGTGTGCGTCCATGTCACTGTGTGCGTCCATGTCCCTGTGTGCGTCCATGTCCCTGTGTTGCCAGGTTTAAACCCCTCCAGTCGTATCTGCGGCTCTGACTCTGATTAGTAGTGTTAAAATAGTACAAACACGTGTGAAAAGCTGTCATTATGAGACGTGGGACTAATGAGTGGAGACTGTGAGACTTCT
>JAADKR020000014.1:7343705-7354541 GCA_011763505.2 Lythrypnus dalli
ACAAAGAGCTACGTGTAGGGCACCACGTACTTTAAGAGGCATCACATCAGGCCATTGGGATTAAAAGGCATTGTATAGTATTTACATCACTGTTTTATTAATGCAACTGACAAACACAGCCTTGCATTCAATGAGAAGAGTGTGTTAAATGTGTGTCAGGGAAACAACAAGGAGACCAGGAAACTTGCACGGCGCTCCGGGTACGAGACATTTCCTTGTTTATTCAATCGACCACGTAATGGTGTCAGCAAACTTAAGTTCAGATCCAACAGAAGGTCAAAAAGTTTTCCGGAGCCAGGGCACACAGTGGTGCGAGGAAGGAGGAGAGAGAGAAAAACGTGCTGCGTCAGAGTAGGAGCCCCGCTGCTAAAAAATCCTGGTGAGAACCCTGCCCAGGTTATCTCATGATTAGGGGAAAGTGTGGTGACCCTCCCTGTTCCTACACCAGCTGAATACTAATTTGATGTGAGAGTAGACTTTTTTCTTCATTAATTAGATTGGTAAAAGTATCACCATTGCTTCAATAATAAATAGGCTTATATAAATATCTAATAAAAACGTGAACATTCACAAATTTGTATTTCATCTTTTTAATCGTGTGCTGTTAAATTCTCAAAAGAAATCCCTGATACATACATAGGCTGCTATATTAATGTTTTCAATTATGGAAAGCAAATGTTGGAGCTTTATGGCCTTTGCACAGGCCTTGATATTGATGTTAAATGTATATATTGCATATTGGATCTCGGCCACAGCAGCAAATATTGTTTGTCGGTATAGATAAAAATGCCATCCCTAGCAATAACTTTTGCTTTGCTTATAATAAAATTCCTTTCAAGCTATGAAGTTCCTGTTTGATGAAAGCTTTGGCCGACTCAATCCATCTCTGAGCTGATATTTTTGCAACTCCATTAACTCCAACATAAACAAATACATTACCTTGAGGATTTTCCGTGTCTTCATATTTTTCATCTAGTTCCTCTACTAAAGATCCAATGATTGGCTCCAGCTGATTGTAAAACCTGTAGTCCACCTTTTTGCCAGCCCTACAATGGCAAAAATAAAAACAAAACAAAACAGACCACACAAAAAAATAAAAAAATAAATTCAATCTAATTGATGAATGATCATTCTCTCTGATGTTGCAGGGCAGCTCCAGGTTTGGCAAAGTGAAATTCAAGACTTTTTTAATACCTTCATAATGCTCTGAAGTGAAATTTAATGCCACTATCTGATGTTTTACTGACAATGTAAATAAAAAGCATATTATATCAAATGACAAAGGGTATAAAATAAGCTCATGAAAAAAGATTAGTAAAAGCAAAAAGATATTGTTGGACAGTTTGAGGAATGCATTTTAAACATGATTACAAACTGCACAAGACAGTCGTAATTTTAAAAATCAAGTACATCGATTCAAAAGAAAAACATTTTCATGCATATTCTGACAAAAATATGTGCATCTTGTCTTTGATCAATTTCTTAAAAAGTGCTTGAATAATCACAATTTATGTTGATTTTGAGCAGGTTTGGACGGTCTTGAAATTGCTTTAGTTTGATTAAAAAGGGAGGAAAAAACAAAAAATAAAATTGCACATATTCCATGGACAAATCGACGCAAAATTGGCTCAAATTTTGATAAATCAAGCCCTTCAAGTCCCTTTATCTTTTTTAAAAGTCATTGGTTACATTTAATGCTTTTAAGGTCTTAATTTTTTACATGAAAAAAATTAATACCTTTTTAATGATTAAAAGACCCTGGGGCCACCCTGCTGTGATACAAAACAAAAAAAAAAATGTTCTTACTTCTTCCTTTCGTAGGATTGGTGGTAATTGGCCTTTAGTTCCTTGAGTTTCAGGCAGCATTGGGTGTAGTTTTTGGAATAGCCAAGAGCCGCCATTTTCTCTGAGATGTTGGAGAAGATTTGTCCATTTTGAACGTCGACTCCCAGAGATCTGGTGAGTTCCTCTTCAGCCCAAATGTCAATCAAAGTGCGGACCTCCTCATCGGACCACTGCCCCAACTCTGCAGCCAGCGTTTCTCCTTCTGAGAGGCACCAGATACATTTGAGTGGTAAGTTTTGTGTCATGCAAGTACGAAGCTTTGTTTCAAACTTGCATGACAAGTGGAGGCAGCAATGGGAGCAAGGATGCCCAGACTCCGCTATGAACGCATACTTCCTTCAGCTCATCTCGCGGGATCCCAAGGCGTTCCCAGGCCAGTGTGGAGATATAATACCTCCATTCTGTCCTAGGTCTTCACCGAGGCTTCCTCCCAAGGAGACATGTCTGGAACACCTCCCAAGGGAGGCGACCTAGCAGCATCCGGAGCAAATGCCTGAGCCACCTCAGCTAGTTCTTGACGTGAAGGAGCAGAAGTTCTCCTCCGAGCTTCCCGAAATGACTGAGCTCCTCACCCAATCTCTAAGGGTGTGTCCAGTCACCCTGCAAAGGAATTTAATTTCCACTGCTTGTATCTGCAATCTCATCCTTTCAGTCACTACCCATAGGTTAGAGTGAGAACATAGGTCAACCGGTAAATTGAGAGCTTTGCCTTTCAACTCAGCTCCTTCTTCGCCACGACAATCCAATACAGAAACTACAGCACTGCAGACCGATGCACCGGTGCCGCCTGTCGATTTCACATGCTATCTTTCCCTCACTTGTGAACAAGACCCAGAGATACCTGAACTCCTCCACTGACCTGGAGAAGGCAAACCACCTTTTTCCTGTCGAGATCCATGGCCTCAGATTTAGAGGTGCTGATTTTCATCCCGGTCGCTTTACACTCTGCTGCAAACCGTCTCAGCGCATGCGGAAGGTCATGATTTGATGAAGCCAATAGAACATCATCACCTGCAAACAGCAGAGATGAGACCCTGTGGTCGCCAAACCGGATCCCCTCTGGCCCCTGGCTACGCCTAGAAATTCTGTCCATAAAAGTGATGAACAGAACTGGTGACAAAGGACAGCCCTGGTGGAGACAATATGCACTGGGAACAAGTCTGACTCAATGCCAGCACTGCAAACCAGACTCCTACTGCCGTCACACAGGGAGCAGACTGCCTTTGGCAAAGGGCCCCTGACCCCATTCTCCCGGAGCAGCCCCCGCAGGACACCGCAAGGAACACGGTGGAATGCCTTCTCCAAATCCACAAAGCACATGTGGCCTGGTTAGGCGTACTCCCATGAATCCTGGAGCACCTGATGAAGGGTATAGAGCTGGTCCACAACCGGGACGAAAACCACACGGCTCCACCTGAATACAAGGTTCAACTGTCGGTCTGATTCTCCTCTCCAGTATCTTGGAATAGCTCATCGGGGAGGCTGAGGAGTGTGATCCCTCTGCAGTTGGAACACACCCTCTGATTCTTAAACAGTGGTACCACCACTGTCTGCCAATCCAGAGGCACTGTCCTCGACTGCCACGCAATGTTGAAGAGAGGTGTCAACCAAGATAGTCCTACAACATCCAGAAACTTAAGGTACTCAGGACGGATCTCATTCACCCCAGGGCTTTGCCACTTAGGAGTTTATGAACCACCTCTCTGAACTCCTCCCATACCAGAGTTTTTGCCCCTGCAACTGAATGAACCACAGCATGCTTGGCCTCCCGGTACCTGTCAGCTGCCTCAAGAGTCCTAATGGCCAACAAAGCCAAGTAAGGTTCCTTCTTCAGCTTGATGGCATCCCTTACTCCCGGTGTCTACCACCGGATTCAGGGGTTTCCGCCACGACAGGGACCAGAGACCTTGCAACCACAGCTACGAGCAGCCGTATCGACAATGGAAGAGGAGAACATGGTCCACTCGGACTCCAAATCTACCTCCTCTGGGTTCTAGGAGAAGCTTTTCCGGATATGCGAGTTAAAGACAGAGCGTTCCACCAGCGGTTTTTAACAGACCCTCATTATACGCTTGGGTCTGTCTGGTCTGACCGGCTTCCTCCAGTGCCAACGAATCCAGCTCACCAACAGGTGGTGATCAGTTGACAGCTCTGCCCCCGTCTTCACCTGAGTATCCGAGACAGTTGGACGGAGGTCAGACGACATTGTCTCCAGTCGATCATTGACCTCTGGCCGAGGGTGTCCTGGTGCCACATGCACATATGAACAACCTTGCGCCTGAACATGGTTCAGATCAGGAAGCCCGACCCGCCCAATCACCCCCTTCCAGGTCACACTGTCGTTACCCACGTGGGCGTTGTCCCCTGGGAGAACAATGATTGTAATGCTCTCTAATATTCCTCCTACAGACTCCAAGAAGGCCGTTATTCTGCACTGGTGTTGGGCCCATAGGCTGAGACAACAGTGAGAGACTTGTCCCCAACTCGAAGGCGTAGGGACGTGACCCTGAGCTGGGGGGCTAGAAGCAGGCCCATCCCAGCTCACCGCCTCTGCCCATGGGTAATCCCAGAAAAGCTGAGTGTCTAGCCTCTCCCCAGAGGTTGGCTACCAGTGCCGAGGCTGTGTGTGGAGGTGAGCCCGACTATATCTAGTCGGTATGTCTCAACCTCCTCCCCCCAGCGAGGTGACATTCCCAACAGCTGCGTTTGTGGACCGGGTTGTCGAGGCACCCATCTACAATGTGTCCCTCTGCGGGTGATGAGCCCACAGGTGAGCGAGTACACATGGTCAATTCAGGCTAAGCCCAGCTGGGCCCAATGGACGAAGGCCCGACAACCAAGCGCTCACATACAAGCCCTAACTCCAGGCCTGGCTCCAGGGTGGGGCCCCGGCTGTGCCATAACTGGCAACATCACAAAAAATATGTAGCAAGTTTTCCATTCCATTTCTGAGACTTTATCGAATTAATTTGATTAATTACAGAAAAAGCAACACGTAAAAAAATGACTAATAATAAATAATACACAATAATAATAATCACTAATAATTAAATACTATTCCAGGTCTGTTTTTGACGAGGGTAGAACATTATAACATGATTTAAAACTCCAAAAAGTTGATCTTGGATGACATGCTCCCTTTTAAAAGTGAAAATACAAAGTGGATAATTTACCTGTCTCAGGTACAGAGGTACTATTGGAATCTTCAGATATTTCAATGGTGTCCACCACTTTGGTTGAGGACGTTGATGGCTGGCTGCCCAGGATTTTCTCCATAATGTTATAAAATTTAAAGTCTGATTTGTCACTTCCTTTATCTGATCTGAAATGGAGGTCACACATATTGCTACAGGTGTAAGACAAAAGAACAGGACACACAAACATAGTAAGTCAAACGGAAACACAAAGATGTGTACCTTTCCTGGGAGTTCCGGTATAAAGCTTTAAGGCGCTTGATGCGAGTGTAGCATTGGTCGGCGCTGCGGCGATAACCACAGGCCGCCAACTTCTCAGCAATCTCGATGTAGAAAGGAGAGTTGTGAGGGTAACGCTGCATTCCATCTTGGATCTAAAACAATGATTCTAAATTTAAACTTTGTTTTTGCGCAGTTTCTTAGTAACAATTTTGAACATCTATACACACAACTTTGCAAAACGATTATTAAATTATTAATGTATTTTTTACCAAATAAAGATGCAAAAACAAAGGAGAAGAGCAAGAAACTATGCTAGCTGTTCGAAACACAGCTCAAGGTATCTTTTTGATGAGAGGATATTGTCACATGGTAAAATGTTCTAAAAAGGTTAGTTTAATTTAGTTTAGTTTACTTATCGATACTACAACTCTCATCAGGACTCCTTTACAAATTAAGTCGAGTACTGGGTAACAGTTGTGCCTTACTTGTGGATCCCCCCAAATTTCTAGCAGTAAAACAGTCTCCTTGTCAGACCAAGTCACTTTCTTCCTTTCATCCTGCAGATTAAATACCATATCTGAAAAAAAACAACAACACAATACACTATAAGCATTGTCATATTATATAAAACTTCAGTGCATGTCTCCAGTGTTCATGTATGCACCCAGGTCCTGGTTGAAGTACGCAGAGAAGTCATCGTCCTGGAGCTCCTCTAGTGCCTTGTCCACCTCGTCCTCCAAGGAGTGATCCCGCGGCATAAACCTGGCCAGCTCTGTGAAAACCCTGTCCTGGCCTCCACCGTGACAGCTGCAGAAAACAAACCCAATAACAAATTGAACCCCACTGGCGCAATTCAACATGTGGCTAAAAATATATACATTACTGGTCAAGTTGAAAACGCCTTCTCATTTAAATATTGGGGATCAAGAATGTATGCACACAGCCCCCCAGATGCCAAGACTGATGTACGGCGTCTCGTTTGAAATCTTGAAATTAATAAATTCCAAAACAAAACACTAATTCTCTATCAAATTTGAATCTGAAGTTATTAGCAAAGAAAATATAATGTACAAATTTAAAGTTTTATGCAAACTCATTTGTGATTTTTAACGCAACTTAGTGCAGCTCCCTCGAGTCCAACAAAGACTTGCCAATGCTCATTTAAAGCTTTAAACCTCCTTTTTCCAAGACAAAAGACAGTAAGTCACTATCACTTGCATTTCCACAAATATGGGTAAAGGTGTGCACGGTTGTGGCTGACTGACGGGGTTCAGGTCACATCTGACCTCGCAGATCCGAGAGAGAAAATGTTTTTTTTTGGTTAAGGCAAAACACTGCAGGTGAATACAACAAAAAATCAAATCAAATCCTGCCTTGTTTTTTTGGGATTCAAGATTCAATGAAGCAGGATAGAAATTAGATATTAACAAATCCTTATGAAAAATAAAAACACAAAAACAAGACTGGAAAGTTAGGAGCCCATAAGTCCTACCAAAGTGGAGATGAGAGTGGAGAAAAGAGTAAAAAAAAAAACTTATTTCAAGAAAATTAGCTTTTAAGTTTGGAAACATCTGTGCTGGATTTTTCTCCGCCTATGGGAGCCCATAGACATTTGCTGAAATGAAATATTTTGTTTGTATATTAACTTCAGGTATGTGATGTACGACAAATGGATGCAAATTATTTCAACATTTGTATATGGGAATATGTGGGGAAACAGATGGAAAGGCCGCCACATCTTCCCAAGTATCTGCCTGGATTTCTCTGACTCCCTTGCCAAAAAATGTCATAAAAAATGCCACACTAAGGGAGATTGTGACCTTTTTCTAGTCACTGTAAAGCGAAGAAGTTAGAAGAGAAGACTAGCTAAATAACTCAACACTAACCAATGCGTGGAAACTACACTTGCGTCTCATCTTGATTCCATTCCATTAATTCCATGTTTTGTACAGATTATTTAAAATAGCCACCCTTTGCTGCTTCAAACATGTTCTTGATGAGACCTTCACTCTGTGGTTCATCTCATCCCAAAACATTTCCACTCGGTGTACGTCAGGTGACTGTGGAGGCGAGGACATCTGGGGCAGAACTATCAAATCATGTTCAATATTAGTTTTGATGCCCTCAGTGAGAATCTACAATGTAAATATTCACTTCCACATTCAAAACAGACAAATGCAACAACTTCCTGTCTTTCTTTCACCCCAAAATCCAAAATATACACAGTTCACTTGCATCCACTCCCTCCACTTACCTTTCCTCAGATCCCAACAGTCCTCCATTCACTTCGTATAGCCTTCCCTCCTTTTCTCTTCTCACCACCAAACTCATCTCAACCATGAATTTCTCCAGTTGCCATCTTGGCCCCATTCTATCCTCTCTTCTAGAAACTTGCATTTCCAGTCTCATTCCTCTCATCACCAACATTATAAACACCTCTCTTACCACTGGATCAGTCCCTTCCACACTGAAACTCCTCACAATCTCACCCCTATCTGAAAAAACCCAGCCTTAACCCTGACAACTTGGACAATGTCTTACCCATCTCCAATCTCCCGTTTCTGTCAAAAATCCTGGAACGCTCCATCATAGCCCAACTTTAGCACCATCCCCACTCCTCTTAGCGGTTTGAAACATTCCAATCCGGATTCCGTTCACACCACAGTACAGAAACTGTTTCCCTCAAATTCAACAAAGACCTCCTCCTTGCTACTGACTTCTTGCATCCTCTTCCTCCTTGACCTCTCCACTGCATTTGACACCATTGACCATACCATCCTTCTCCACCGTCTACAGTCAATAGGTATCTCTGGCACAGCACTCATCTGGTTCACCTTCTATCTCTCCAACCATCACCACTATGGCTCCGTCAATAACTGTAAATCCCACAACTCCCCTGTCACGCATGGTGTTTCCCAAGGTTCGGTCCTCAGCCCCCTCCTCTTAACAATCTACATGCTTCCCCTCGGTCAAATCATTCACCACCATGGACTCAATTTCCACTGCTCTGCTGACGATACGCAACTACACATTTCAACCAAATGGATTACCAGTTATCCTCTCCACCATTACAAACTGCCTATCTGACATCAAAACTTGGATGGATAACAACGTCCTGAAACACAACAGCAATATAACAAAACTCTTCATCACCGGATACAAAGCTCTCCCCCCCTCTGTTCAGAATTTAACCTTCCTGATCGACGGCCACAGATTCACCTCCTTCACCTCCGTACACAACCTTGGCATCATTTTGGACTCAACCCTCTCATACCAATCACACAACAACCATATCACCAAAACATCTTTCTTTCACCTCGGCAACATTGCCAGCCTACGTCCTTCCCTCTCCCAGATGGGGACACTCATTCACACCCAGCTCCAGGTTTGTCCAAGTAAAATGTAAGACTTTTTAAATAATAATAATAATAATAATACATTTTATTTGTTTGGCGCCTTTCACGACACTCAAGGTCGCCTTACATACAGTAGATTTATTAGATTTAAACACAATACGACATTAAAATAGGGTGCACATGATTAAAAACAGATTCATATTAAAAGGACAGTGCAAGGACAATGGTGGCAGTGTGTAGGCTTATCTAACCAGATGAGTTTTGAGTTTGGATTTAAAATAATAATATTAATTAAAGCCGCAAGCGGCGATATGGGCCCTGGCCCCGGTGCGACTCCCTCCCTCGCAGTGCCCTTGCCAGACCTCACTCGCGGCCGCCCTGCCTGTCCTCACTCGCGCCGCCCTGCCAGACCTCACACGCCCCACACGTATCACTAAGAATTAGCCATGGCCACACCTACATCCTAAAATGCATTGGGGTCAACTTCCAGGTGGCGCTGCTGAGCCATTTTTTATTCAACATGTGTATTTCTTTCAATTCCATGCGTTTTTAACCCCACCCAAACATGTCTGCCAATTTTCATGACTTTACGTTGACATTTAGGGGTCAAAATTGAGATTAGTTAGACATTTAGCTTGGCTCCGCACACATTTTAAAAAATATTTTTTGGAATATGGTGTAGAATGTACCTGCAAAGTGGGAAACAAATCCTGAAAACTGCAATTTTCAAGGTTACTGCCCTCACGGTTAAAGTTAATGACACAGTTGTAGACCAAAATTGTTTTTTTTCCTCTCATTTTACTGACAATGTAAATAAATAAGCACATTTCACAAGTTTTGTGAAAATAAGATTAGCAAAAGAAAAGGATAAAGTTTGAAAGAGGATACCCTCCACCTGACGAGCTAATGGCTCATTTGCCTAATTTATCGAGCGTCTTTTAAACGTTAAAATTAATATATATCTCAAAATGTTGTACCTCTTTTTCTGCAGCAGTACAAAAAGAAAACTATACATTACCCCAATCAGGGTACGCTTGGTATCTGCTCCCTCGTAGCCACAAAACAAGACGCAGGTGCAAAAAAGAAGTTCCAAATGCAGCCAAGGAGGGTCTTCAAGTTACGCAGACGAATGAACGTAAAGCCTGCTGCGCACCAAGCTTTTGATAGACAGATTCTTTTAGCCAAAGATCTGAGTTTTGCAACAATGTCTGGGACTTGTAGTTTCTTTTAGAGACAAAGCCTGTGAGTATCTCCGTGTGTATAAACTCTCAGAGCCACTCGGAGCGTCTTCCGCGTTATGCATGGAGCAAACAAAAACAAAAAATGCTTGTGCGTAATGACGCGCACAAGCATTTTTTTGTTTTTGTTTTCTCCATTTCACCATATGTAGAAGTCTTTAATTTTTAAATGATGCATTCTCCAAGCATGTGGGAGGTAAGAAGATCTGGGAGTGCAGCTAAGGAAATAGCAGAAATAAGGTGGATGGGAAGAGATTAATTTAAAAATTGCACTGACTGTTGACAATAATTAAAACACTAAACATTATTTTAAAGCATCTTTTTACATAATATGTACATTTTGGTCTTTGATCAATTTCTTTAAAAGTGCTTGAATAAACACAGTGTTGATTTTGAGCAGGTTAGGACAATCTTGAAATTGGAACAAGCTTTAGTTTGTTTAAATGAGAGTAATTAACTTGTGTGTTTAAAATTACAAAAAAAAACACATTTGAAATAAGACAAAAAGGTCAAAGGCAAAAACAAACCCGTTTTCATTTCCATTAAGAATTAATTATTATTAACAATCAAATCAATGAAAGTTAGTTTTGTATAGCCCGATATCACAACACGCGTTGCCTCAAGCGGATAAAAGAGTGACCCGGCTGGTCAGGTGCAACCGTACACTGCGGAGCTGAAGTCCATCACTGAAGACCCCAAAGCTGAAGCCCATCACTAAAGACCCCAGAGCTAAGGTCTGGGTGGATAGTTACCTGAACAACATCCACTCCACAGGGGGAGTGGGACAGGAGACAGGGGACATCATGTGAAGAGCAATGAACAGACTAAAATCAAATGCAATAGTGCAACAAATTAAAGACATCGATTATAAACTAAGAAGAACCAGAAGAAAGGGCTCAGTGTACCGTACTTCCCCCAGAATTATTACTCCTTGGGCAGCTTTAGGCTGTGGGATTAGAGTTGTAGCTGATCTAACCAAAG
>JAADKR020000014.1:7756180-7766198 GCA_011763505.2 Lythrypnus dalli
GCCAATAAGGAGACAATACAACGTGACATCACTGAGACTGAGGGTTATCTCACAGGAATGTAGTGCTTCATATTGGCTGGGTTGTTATTGATAAACCTTTTTTTATGTTCTCTCTTATCTCATATACTTATACTTATTCATATACTTATCCCATAGTAAACTTTTCTCATGTAGAATATCATATTTGGCTAGAAAATATTAAAAGTAGCCCTGCATTTTGGCCTCAAAATACTGCAAGATAAGATAGACTTTATTGATCTCACACAGGAGAAATTCACTAGTTGCATCAGCTTTTCAAAAAACAGAAAGAAGGTGTGCATACAGTAGGAAAGTATGCAAAAAATGAAGGTGAAGTGCAAACAAGCAAGTAAAAATAACCATTTTCTTATATACATATTTACAGTTTGCAAGAGCTCATCAACAACATTGTCCATGAAAAAACCTAAATTGATCTAAATTCAGTAGGGCATTTCATTCCTATAGCCATAGTTTTTGCCTCAAGTATTTCGCCTTGGAATAGATTTGGAAAAAAAATCCAATAATGGAATAACCTGTTCATTCTGTATATTCAGGTAGTCAGTCATTTCTTTCTTTCTTTCAGCAGAACATGTTTCAATTCCCAAATAGAAGGCTTTGAATCTATGTAGTAACTTATTCTGAGTCAAACAGTAATCCCTAAAGTCTGAATATGAGAGTAAAATGTTCTGAACTCTCCTGGAACTGCTTGGAGGGCACCAGGCCAGCTCGGGGGTGGGCCTCCCCCTGGTGCTTGGCCTGCCACCAGGTGGCGTCGTCCTGGCTCACGATGTGGAGGATGGCCCCCTTCTTGAAGGCCAGGCCGGCCTCTTTACACGGGATGGCCTTGTCCTCCATGGGGCTGTAGTCAAAGAGCGCCTTCATGAAGACCTGCCACACACACAAGAAGAAGAAGGTCTGCAGTGTGAGAAACTCAGGAGGATACTGTACAAAGGTCAGAGCAATCACAGACAGGAACTTCCAGGTGTTCGCCAAAACAGCTCTGGCTCAGTTTGATCCTCCACTGTAAGCATTGTTGACTTCTAAAGGTGTTTCTCTACTAAATCATCATAATACAAATGTTTAGATTTATTCATCACAAACAAATGGATTAAGAATTAAGATTGAGATTAGACTGTGCACATTTATGTTTCAGAGAATGAGACAAATAGTCACTAGCATTAAAGGCACAAACCCAGATTTTTTTTATTACAACCAATGAAAGAGGAAGTGAGTAAATTAAATTGTTTGTTGCGGTCTTAAATCATTTCTCTTTTTTTTCCATTGCTTTTCATTTCTAACATCCTGATTTTTCACAAGGATAACTTCATAAGCACCTTTCACAACTTGCAGGGTCACTTCTTAAGGTCACAAAATGCAGAAAAAAAATTAACTAAGTCTATGAAATTGACATGCATGCTTTATAATTAATCGCACTGTATGATTTCTCAAGATATCTGAGTTTACAATGTACTAAATTAGGACAAAATAAACAAGGAGGCCATAAAATGATTGCTTAAAATAATTTAAAAATACCTCAATGAAGCTTTGCACCTAAAGAGCTTTCTAAAAATCTACATACTCAAAATAAATGCTTTTGATCAAGCAGGTGCAGCCATTTTTACTCACACAGCCTTAAAACTGAAGTTCAAGCAGCTTTGTCATTTGGATGGGACGAGTGCATCTGTCTCTAAAACTAATCCCTGTTGTGGCCCCAGAGAGAAACTAAATCACATCTAAATCACAGACTAAATCACGTTCTCTGACTTCAGTCCAAGGCAGTAAAGGTCAGGCTGAGATACGGCTCCTGCGACGTCTCAGCATGAGGTCCAGGAGAAAACAGGCCAGAAGTGACTGAGACAGGAGTCGTCTGGGTGTCATGTCCAAAAGACCCAGAACTATCCATTATTCAGGTCTTCTGTATTTATTTTGAACTAGCAGGACTATTCTTAGGCATTTCCAACATGAGCAAATCATTTAGTGACAAAGCAAGAATGACATTTTTTCCCAGTGACTAATACTAACACAAGGATGAGAGAAAATGTAAGACTCGAATACTTTTTTGTCATATTTAATGCTTTAAGGCCTTAAAATTGGCGTGATCAAATGTAAAAGGATTTAAGAGCTGCCCTGACACAGTCCTGCACAGTTTCAGATCACTGCTAAAGAAAAGCCTCCCTTGTGATGCTACAGTGATAAAGTACATGTTTTTTTGGAGTTGAAAAATGAGTTTGACCCCAGAGCATAAAACATGATCCAGGCTGCGCTTCTTCTGATCGATGGAAGATGACAAAGAGAGTGTTAGCGCCACAGCAGGAGGCAGACAAACACTCAGGACGGTTCAAGATGGATGGATTCAAGATAAAAAAGGTGTGAGACTCTTTCTGAACAGTGAGAGAAAACAACTAATCCACTGTTTAGAGTTTTATATGAAGAGACTTGAGGAACACAACAATAAAATCTGGAATAGCTGACCTTGGGCTCCTTGATGGGGGCTTCCTCCTTGGCTCCTGGGACGACTTTAAAGGTGATGGCGCCTTGAGACTGGGCCTGGGTTTGGAGGAATAGACAAGCGTTAAGAAAATAAGATTCAATTTACACATAAAGTCAAGATCAGAGTCCTAATTTTCATCTTAATGGTTAAATGGTTGCATTTAGCAGGTTTTACAGTCACTCTGCACAACATTATAGAAGGCTTGCATTAGGGCTGCACAATACTAAATCGCAAAAAATATCGTATCACAATATACAGTTAATGCAATATCCATATTGATAGATTGACACATTTTTTATCTCCTCAGCTTAAAACCTTGAGAACTTTTAAATGCGTAAAAGCTCATTTTTAGTTTTAATTTTCCTTATTTAGGTGCATTTAAGCCTTGTTTTGGTCCTGATTTTGCCTATTGTGCTTTGTTTTGGTCCTGATTTTGTCTTTTGTGCCTTGTTTTGGTCCTGATTTTGTCTTTTGTGCCTTGTTTTGGTCCTGATTTTATCTTTATTGCCTTGTTTTGGTCCTGATTTTGTCATTTTTGCCTTGTTTTGTTCCTGATTTTGTCTTTTGTGCCTTGTTTTGGTCCTGATTTTATCTTTAACTTGCTTTAAACAATAATACATAAACATATTATTCCTAAATGTATTCCACATTCATTACCATATACTGCTCTTAACAAATAAAAGTAATAACATGAACTATATAAATTTACTAGTTTACACGTCTTTTCTCGACACAAACACAAAACAGGGAGCCTTTTGTGGCCTTTTTTTTCTTCCAGTGCATTCTAGTTTGTTCCGTTGCTGATTGTTCGCGTGCCTCTGAGCACTTCTGATTGTATTAAAGGTAATCTCTGAGTCCTTTCAAGAAAATGCCGCTCCTTTTCCTGTGCATGCGAAAGTTAAAAGAGCCTTGGACGCACCAGAATCCGAATGATCTCCTCCGGCTTCTTGTCGTCCACCGGGATCCCATTGACCTCCTTGAGTTCATCTCCGACGTGGATCAGACCTGAGAAAAACCACAGACATTATCATCCAGAGCAGAAATGTGGGGATAAAAGCAGCCAAAAAATAAAGAGTGTGTATAAACGTGAGCTACTGTGGTGCTGCCGGAGGGAGCCTGGGGTTGTGTACGCAGCAGCAGATTAGTGTTTATCGTCACGCTGGAATCTGGGATTGGAAAGGAAACGTGCCGAGGGGGAACAACTGGACACAATGAACATGTGTGGATGTAGACGGAGGAACACAGAGGAACACAGGGTTTTTATGTGTTCAGGGAGGCAGGAGTGGAAGGAAATGTTCAGAGAGACTGCAGGTAAAGCGTCAATAACACTTCGAATTTGAGTTTTTTTCAAGACTTTTGCTGGGGTGTGTCCTGTATTTTGTAATGTAGTTTATCCTAAGCTTTTGTCTCATGATGGTAAATATGAGAAGCGGAAGACCACTCACTTTTGAGGACAGATTTTCAGAAGGTGTAAAATAAAGTCAAAGATAGCACTTTTGATATATTTTGTTGCATTTAGCAGGTTTTACAGTCATTCTGCACCACATTATAGAAGCTATCCATATATTAAATCTAAATAGCCTACACAGAGGCCAAATGCTATAATATATTGATTAAACCATGCCCACTGTTCATCTTTATTTGAATTATCCTTTTCACTTGCGTCTTATAATTTCTTGTTTATCTTGTAAAACATCTTTATTGGACAGCTCTGAGTGAAAGAAGGTGAGGAACAGGGAGACACTCAGCAAATTGTCAGAGCTGGAAATAACTATTGGCAGTGGGTATAGAACAGATTTTTGCCATTTACAGCAGCCTAAACCAGTTATTAAGTGGTTTTCAAAGTGTACAATACTTTAAAAGAGTATTAGGCTTTAAAACATGACAAATTCTTCTGAAAAGAGTGTATTATTGTTATTGGGGGGGCTCCACAGAATGTTGAAATCAGTGAGGGGGTCAAGACACTCAGAAATCAGCAATGCTTAATCATCTTAATATCTTATTTAGAACACACACTTTTAAATTATTTACATTTAATGATTTCTTATAAACGTACCACTTCTGTCGGCGGCCCCTCCTCTCATGATGCGAGCGATCAGAATGGCTCCCGTGTGGTCGTCCTGCCTTATTGTCGCTCCCTGCAATCGAGAAAACACATCCTCTTTAAAACAAATTCCAACTGGGTCATGTTTGTGTCCACTTAAAGCACATTTCCTCATCTCCTCCGCCGTCCCTTTGAAAAACCTGGTCATTTTCTATAAATAGGCCGGTATTTTGCCTGCATTGATTGAACTTCCACGGCTCCAGTTGTGGCACAGGGCATAAATACTCGGCCAGAGTCTAGACAGACAGAGAGATAAATTGCACGAGGCCCAAAGTACACAGTCACTCGAGCCTTTCCTGTCTTCTCCTGAGCTCAAGAGTCTGCAGCCAGGAGGACACGCTCGGACCTGGAGACTGTTTCCAACGTCTCATGCAACACTACTGTATGGCAATGGTGCATTCAAGGAGCTTGGGTTGGTTTGGTTTATTAGCCTCTGTTTGCAAAAAAAAAAAGAAGTAAACCTTAGTCTACATTGTGTGGCTGTTATTAGGGCTGCACATTATATAGCAAAAATATCATATTGCACATTAAGTGATGCAATATCCATAACTTTTGGAACTTTTAAATGTAAATAGCTCAATTTTAGTTCCAAGTTTTCTAATTTAGTTCCATTTTTAGCCTTGTTTTGACCTTGATTTTGTCTTTTGTGCTTTGTTCTGGTCCTCATTTTGTCTTTTGTGCCTCATTTTGGTCCTGATTTTGTCTTTTGTGCTTCGTTCTGGTCCTGATTTTGTCTTTTGTGCCTCATTTTGGTCACAATTTTGTCTTTTGTGTATTTTTATGGTCTTGATTTAGTCTCTTGTGCCTCATTTTGGTCCTGATTTTGTCTTTTGTGCTTCGTTCTGGTCCTGATTTAGTCTCTTGTGCCTTGATTTGGTCCTGATTTTGTCTTTTGTGCCTTGCTTTAAGATATTTTTTTGATAACTTACTCATGATATGTGTTTAAATTTAATACAACATGCCAAGGTGAAGCAGTTTAGTAAAATATTGCAGTATAATTGTATTGTAACATGATGATGCCTGTGGTCAAATACTCTTTCCTGCATGTTAAAATAAATAGTGTCTCCTTTCACTATAAAGCAGATCTTGCACTCTCTTGTGACTGGTGACAAAATGTTCTTTCCATACACTAGAGCTATTTTAAGTTTGAAAGAAAAAACACGTCTTGGCCAATAGGCAGGTTTACAAGCCACAATACTGAATGGTATGTCCACTTTAGATCTCAAAAACACTTCTTTGAGCTTAGCAAACTCAAAGACGTTCCCCTTTGCCAAAAACAAGCGCTTTAATGAGTGCCAACCTGTCACGGCGTTCCCAAAAACACCATTCCGGGACCATTTGGGAGTTGGATAATGTAAAACCCCAAAGTGGCGACACATAGCGGCTTTGGCAGGATAACCCCAAACCAGACAGAGCTGGACGTCTAGCCCTCGAGAAGTCTAGAGAAGTCTACTCATCCTTCCACCATTCTGCACCTGCGTTTCCCATTATCCCAGTGTTTTCATTTCTGGGGTTGAAAAAACAAGGAGGAGACATGTTTTATTTCAACTAAAGAGCACAGGGTCAGGCTGGATCTGCACCAAACCCTCACTGTGTCACTTTGCTGTTTGCTTTAGGGAGGGAGAGATCTTAAGAGAAACGCTTTAAAGTACAAAGATTCTGCAGGATTGTGCCACTTATTTTGTCATCACAGTTGTTTGCATGACCCTATAATGGTTTTTCTCCCAGATAATGGCCGCCTGGAGGACTTTGAGAAGAAGCAGAAGGTCAGAGAAGGTCAGAGAGAGGGAAAGTGACTCAGATCTGCAGGACTCAGACGGTCAAGTGTCTGTGGAACTCATTGAGGGGGAATTAACTTTAAAGTCATGTTAAGATGCCTATAAAACGTAACCAGACTTTAATGATTTTAACATTTAAACTGGATAAATGTATATTTGTGGCCTGTGAACCCGCTCTTGAGCACTTTAACATTAATAATTCACATTTTATACTGGCTGGAAGCAGGGGTAAAAACCAAGAGCAAATGCAAGCTGCTCTCCAATATGATTTTGCAAAGGACATGCTAACAAATCAATGGTCAGTCCAATCTGTTCAATTTGTAAAGAGCTGCAAAGTTGACAGACTCCGAAAACTTGTAAATGAATGTGGTTTGGGCCATTTTCTTTGTATTTTGAGATTTATTGAGTAAAAATGTCTAGCAATGTCACTATTTGCAAAGTAATCTATTATTAATGCCTGTTAGAATCAAATTTAATGTATTTTTAAGACATTTAAAACCTTTATTTAACACAATTCAGGCTATATAATGCACAAAACCAACACAATTTCCCATTCCTATGATCTTATGAGGAAGAAAACAATAGTCTGGATTATATTTTGGACCAAACAAGTATTTTCCAGCAATAGTCTAAGCACTTAATTGTGAATTGATCGTTTTAAACCCTCTTTTTAACATGTCGGGTCAGCTTCACTTTGTCTCCCTCCTCGTTCTCATCAGCCGCTTGAACCCGAGGTCGCGGAGGCCATTTGTAAAGCCTGGCCCTTAAATGTGACCGCACAGAGAGGTTTGGGTTTAGGAGAAACCCGGCCGACCCCGACGTGAACCCTTTAATGGAGCAGGAGCCAAATGAGCTCTGAGATAAGGAAACCCAGAAGAACATGAGCTCCTGAGAGATACATGAGGTTTCTGAGACTGCTGCTGGATACATTTAAGGCATTTTTAAATGAGCCAGGAGCCAAGGAGCCAATAGACCCTCAAATTAAATCAAATTAAAATAAAAAGGGCAGTAAGAGTAATTAATAAAAGTAAGATTTTGAGATCCTACTAATGACCTTTTCATAAAATCAAATGTTTAGTTAATAGTGTTATAATCAGAACAACATAATCAACCTAAAAAGTTCTGACAGACCTGTGGAGTGTGTTTTAAAATCTTTATGCATTTCCTATTTGTTTTATATTGCTTCACAAACAGCCTTAAATTGTATCTTTAAGCACAAAAAAGAGGAAATTAAGTCCAAAACATTTACATACAGATCCTGACTCAAAACCAGGGCATGAGCATGGCATATGTTATTTTTTTTTCTAAAACTAAAGAAGCACTATTGTAATTCATTCATTTTCCAAATAAGCAAAAACATTAAAAGCCATTATCTATGTATTAGGTACCATTTATCGCATCACAATTTTCTATAAAGCCTGTCTTTCTATTGGTTTACTTTTCAGTCTTCTGCCAAAAATGGTATAGATCTTCTTCTTCTATTCTTGCATATTCTTAAGCGAGAATGACAAAATTTATTCTAATGCTTTCTACACTACATTTATAAGAAAATCCTGTTCCTAATGTGAATAGACTGTTATTATGAGGCTGCTGAGTGCTTGTACAGAACTGCATCATATTTCCTCATTTTTCAGCTTTCATTTCCTCTGCTCTGAAATAAAGAACAGGTTTTGTAGTGGACTTGACTTTTGTGCTCCATCAGACGGAGTATTCCTGCTGCGTTATTAACTTGTACTGAAAAGTCCATCGATTTCCAGGGCCTGCTTTTGTAAAAATCCATCAGTGGGAATATTATACGGCTGTATTAAATGCTGCCTGCACTTAGCCTTTCACTTTCTGAATTATAATGTTAAATGTTGTTATGTTAAAGGCAGTTATGGGGTATTAGGTTTTGATAAACTGGTTTTCTGATTAGGGTCAGGCAACCTTTAGACCTCATTATGGCCTGGCTTCCATTTATAAATCTTACAATAAAGAACTACCTTACTCCATGTTAAAGAAATACACACTGTACATAGTTTAACACTCAAATTAAGGAATCCAAAGTGTTTTAATCTATTGTTTGACAGCTCATTACAGGAAATATTTTTGCAGAAAGAGACAAAACAGCACTTAGGATTTGACTTTCTTTGCCAACAATTTTTTCAATATTTCAGGTTCAAGTTGTTTCTCCTTTTCTCCAGTGTCTGACTCTCTTTCTTCTTACAATGGTTAGTTTATATTAAATGTGTTTGGCTCCTTTACTTTTGCACAACAACTTTAATATTGGCAGATCTGCGGCGCCAGGTTTCAATCCATGTTTAGTCAAGGTAAGGTAAACTTTACTGCTCCCAAGAGGAAATTTATCTTGGACTACAATGCCATATTAATTGCATTACAATAAAACAAACACATGCATTAGTTGTCCTCTTAATAATCAAAACAGGACAAGCACAAGTCTCCTTTAGTTAGAAACATGAACAATACACAAATAAGAAGCTATAGACCCTGATGATGGCACAGCTTTCCCTTGGCACAAGCAAAACCTGGCCACTTAAATGGAGTTGTGAACTACAGTGCCACATATTTGCATTACTAGTAAACAAACACATGCCTTAGTTGTCCTTTTCTTATTTAAAACGGGACAAACACAAGCCTCATTCAGTTAGAATCCCCAAATAAGAAGCCAGTCCCTGATGGCACAGCTTTCCCTTGGCACACACCAGTCCTGGCCCGTTACACACAGTTGTCGTCGCACACTGGCACATGGAAGTGATTTGTGTGTTTCCCGAGTGTGCAGCCGGAAGGCCGGGAGGGAAGTGTGATCTGTGAGGGGGTGACCATGAGGGGCTGGTACCTGAGCGAGGGTCCAGGGGAAACCTCAAAGCTGGTGATGGACGCTGGACATTGGCTAAAGCCTGATGAATGGGACGCACTATGTTAACAATTAGAGAAGAGGCGCCGAGCTACTTAACCAAGCGCCTCCTCTTTGTTTGTGAGGAAAAAACTGTCTTTCTTTCTGTATTCAGAATAGAACAAGAGTCTGGCCTTTGCAAACATATGGGTTTCCATGACTGACCAAGCTGAGTTTATGTAGCTTGGGCTGATGAGGAAATGTAGAAATAGAACAGGTCTGATGAGAAATCCGTGGGTATTGGAAATTATCAAAAGAAAGAGGTCATCCTGGTTTTCGAGCTGTGGTCAATTAGTCACTGGGAAGGCAATCCAAGCCTCTCAACCCAAACCTGATCAGCTCCATATGCACCACACTCCGTCCTCCTGCTCCTACACAAATGCCCTCGATTGTTATTGTTGGGCTGGCTCTGTGTCCATATCTGCAGAACACATGGCCGCCCGCCTCAGTTAGTATGTGATGACAAATGGCTCACACCTCATAGAGTCCACAGACTGTGCCCGAGATTTGGATCTGCTCGTGTTTTAGATTAAACACAATGTCATGGAAAAGGGAGAGCACCTTCCAGAGAACTGTCAGCGGTCGTAGTGCCATGAAACTTTAGCAGATAAGACGCTGCAGCGAGAAGTTAATGTCCCGTTCGCTTGGGAGGGAATTCGCCGAAATGAGGGTCTGGCAAAATGTCGGTGGGGAAATTAGGAGAGCCCTGTGGCTGAAGACGAAAGCTTTAGTTC
>JAADKR020000015.1:1497505-1508853 GCA_011763505.2 Lythrypnus dalli
GTAAAAAACAAGCTTTAACTCCTTCTGCATCCTTTGGTCTTCTAACACTGTCTGTTCTGTGAAATACTAACATTTTACTTGAATTCTTACCCTCTAGAGTAGGGCTGTACAATATATCTAAATTGACAGATATGTTGCATTTCGATACCTTTTTTGAATTATTTTTGGAGCCCTACTCTAGAATACAAACATACATGTGTGGTGGTGCTTAGTCATAGAATTTGAAGAAGAAATTAGAGAAATTGATGATGATGTGAAATTTAAAATAACAAATATAGTGCAATATTAACACAATGAGTGTGGAGACAATCACTTTTTTTCCATTCTCTTCCATCCTCACCTGCTCTGTGGTTCTTCTCTGTCCTGTGTCTGTCCTGTCTCTGTCCTGTGTCTCTGCTGTCAGCCTCTTCTGGATTTGTCCCCTCCTGGAGGCCTCGTGTGGCCCCTCCTCCTGTAGAGACACTCCCTCCTGCACCTCCACCTCTCTTATCCCAAACTATCAAAGATCAAGATGCAGGTATCAAACCAGGAGCATGGAAAAGAGTTTGGCTTTTCAAAGACCCTGCATTCATTTTAAGTTCTAGTATAAGTTCATATAATATACACAGAAAAAGCTGCATTCTTAATAATACTCCATGCATTTTTCCTGCAGAGGGAGGAAAACATGATACATACATCAAAATCATGCATTTGCTGCTCTCCCTGGGGATTGTTCTAATGTTCATTTTCCATTTTATCTACTCTGGCTAAAACAGTGACCAAGTTCATTCATAATCCATGTCTAAATATTAAAATGATGCTTTTCTTTTTGCAGAGATCTACAGACAGCTGACCACACTGAATGAAGAGGACACAGTTTCTCCAAGTGAGTTAAAAAAATCACCTGCAGCTTGTGATCTGTTTGGTTGCTCATATTATATTACATTTGGTTTTTCAGCTGCTGAGCCTAAACCCTCTGTTACACAAAGTGGGCCTCACAGCAGAGACACGTCCCTCGGGGTTGAAGTTGTCAAAGCAGCAACAGGGTGAGTCCTCTCTTTTTGTAATTTTAAAAAGCATGGGGTTATGGTTTGTTTGATCTGCTTTATAAAATCTGACACATAAAGACAAATAATCCACTGGTTGTGCCACTAATATTTCAGTTTTGGATTGCTGGGTGACGTTTGAGTATTAACAACAATAATTTGCAATTTGATGTGTTATAAATTGTGGCAAATATTAAGTTTTCCACCCCCTTTTTTCCCAACTTATAACACAAAATTAATGTGGCAGAAACAGTGTTATGAGCATATGTAAAAATAAGTGAGATGGGATATAGAAGCATACTCTTGGTGCATTGAGATGTTTGAAATACAGTATAATATAGACAAGAATCAGCTTCATCTGTTTAATTGAATTGTTGGTTATATTGTCATGCTGCTATTGAATTGTGGCATTTTTTGTGGAATGTATTTCAAGCAAAAAGCCTTGAGCAAAGTGAAAATGAAAGGTTATATCTGCTTGTGTTCACGGTCTTGTTCTTCAGTGCCTTCAATAACAAATATTTCAAGTCTGGCTCATTGCAGAAGCTTATTTTGTGCTGTGGGCATCTGGCTGAAAAAGTCTATGTAACACAGTAGTCTGCATAAAGCTGTTGGCTACATTGCTTTCTTGCATAGTGAAATTATAAACGTCTAGTATTAGCTAAAATGTCACAATATTTGGTTTTGTTTATTCCATAGACCTCAAAGCAAGGCCTCACTCCTGCCCTCTAGTCCCAGAGTGCCTTTAGACGCAGGACTGGTCAGTGCTGATAAGCCCAAAAAACAAAAGGATTCATCTAAAAACAGGAAAACTAGAGCATCCCCTAAAAGTGTTCCTAGTTTAGAACATGCAGCAAATAAAACAACACAGAAAAAACCTAGCCACTCATCACCAACATCAAGAGCATTACCAGCTGTACCAGAGGTGGCCACCCCTGAGATAGTGTCCCACCAGATTAAAACATCTAGTTTGCCACAAGTTACCTCAACCAAAGTGGCAAAATCAGATGTCAATAAGAGAAACTTGGGGTAAGTTCACAATCCGTAAATTTTCTGATAAATTGCTTTGGTCATATCGTAATTGGCGGTTTTTTGCTTCTTTAGAAAAAAGCCTGCTATAGCATCACTTGAAGAAACGAATCATTCAATGCTTGAAGATATACACATTACGTATGATACATATTTATCTATGAGTAAACAAATGACCACCAAAGAGACTCCGCCCAGACTGATTTGTGAGTCACCTCCAAAGTCAAACATTGAAGTGACGAAGGAAGAAATGTTTATTTCTAAGGTGAAACTTGGGCCACTGATTCCCAAGGAGAGGTCTGTTTGTCACATGCAGACAGTGATACAGGAAGGACATTCAAGTGAAGACAGTCCAACAAAGATGCTGGGAAGTTGTCCTCAGACTTCTACCATCCCTGGAATGCCAACATTGCATCACTTGTCGGTCAACACATGGACACAAGATAATAAGGAGCTGATACAAAAGTTACCCAGTGAAAGAATGACTGTGTTCCTCCATTCACAAGGCCTGGGTCCCCTGGAAAATGCTTTTGATAATGTTCCAAAAATGGTTGCATTGACTCCATCCTGTCCAAGATATGCTCGAAGTCCTGGATTTCCATCTGCTGTAAAGCCAAATGTTGTCAGCTTCATGGGGACATGCCCTAAATTTACAAGCATTCCAGGTTTACCATCCTTACATTCAGACAATAACTATGAAGCACAATCATGGGAGGGACGCACTCTGTTGGAGAAACCTCTGACAAAAAAACAGATATTTTCAGACAATCTTCATACCCAGGATAAGACTGACCCAACCATGACACCACTCATGGTTTGCCTTCTGCCAACATGTTCTAAAAAGGCAAGTATACCAGGGTTCCCCTCAGCTGAGCAGCCCATTTCTCCCAAAAGTCCATGTATGACCAGTCTGCTCCCTACTTGTCCAAGTCAGAGCAATATTACAGGCATGCCATCCAAGAAAAGCCAAACAGAAGCATTGTGTAAATGGACATTTCCACAAGACCTGGCACCAAACAGACCATCGAGGTGTCACTTTGTCCTGCTAAAAGAAACTCAAGAAAATGATGAATTTCTGAAACAAATGGTAAACATGCTCCCTTCGTGTCCCTCTGCAGCTTCTATAAAAGGATTTCCTTCAGCTCCACGAGAAAAAACTAAAATGGTTGAATACCTAGAAAGAGAGCATCCCAGCATGTTGGAGTTATTGCCAAGCTGCTCATCGAAAAGCACAATTATCGGTTTCCCTTCCAAAACGCCAGCCAATTTTCTGTATGAGGACTGGCATATGCTGAGAATCTTGAATTACAACAAGCAAAAGAAACAACCCCAGCCTTGCATCCTTCAAGGTCTTTCAGTAGATGAGTCAGGACTTACAGGAGTAGTAGATATGTTGCCTACTTGTCCTCAAAACAGTGCAGTATTTGGTATTCCCTCTGCTCCTCGGAAAAAGCCAAGTATGGTTAACTTAATGCCATCATGCCCCAAACAAAGTGCTATCCAAGGATTTCCTTCAAAGACATACTCTGTGCCTTTTCAGGAGGAATGGTTTTGTTGTAAAAATACAAAACTCCAGACTCCACAGAAGAAAAGAGAGTCATTGTTACTTCAAGTGTTGAGACCGACTGATAAAATGGACATAAAAATGGTTTTGTTGACACCTTCCTGTCCACAAACATCGAGTTTACCAGGATTTCCATCTTTGTCTGGTCAAGGTTTGGAGAAAACGCCAAGTATAATCTGCCAACTGCATACTTGTCCAAGATATTCCCAAATTCCTGGATTACCTTCTATATTATACAAAGACTGTCCCAACTGGATCAGGAATAAAGGTTTGATTTTTGAGAAGACAATGAGAAACCCAAGGACAATATCTGAATTACAGTCATATTCCACTGGGAAGCTCTTTGGTAAAATTATGGTGTCAATGTTACCGCCTTGTCCTAAAGAGTCCAACATTTATGGATTTCCTTCCAAGGGTTGTCAAACAGTTGTCAAAATAAACTCACCAGATGTGTTCAAATCACTGGATACATTCCCGGAACATGGCACAATTCCAGGTCTTCCGTCCAAATCACTGAAGGAGTGTGAGAGCTGGAATGAGAGCAAGGAGTTTATCTGGAGAAAGCCTCTGAAAAAGACTTGCTTTATTCATCTTCCAAGCATGGATATATGTGACAATGTCAAATCAGTCAAAATGTGTCCATCATGTCCTCAAGAAGCAATCTCACCTGGATTTCCATCAGCCTCTCAATCACCAAAAATCCAAAGCTTTACTCTCATGGATCAGCTGCTGCCATCGTGTCCAAGACAATCCTCTGTCATTGGTGTCCCTTCCAGACAATCTTGTCCAACTTCAGACAGTTACAGCTTTCTTTTTAGAGAGTTGATGTATGATATTATTGCCGTGAAATATCTAAAGGCACGGCTTCTTGTTAATTCTGACTTAACCTCATCTGTTCAATATCAAGACTGCTCTCCAGTGAATATGGTTCCATCTTGTCCAAACAAATCATTTATTTTTGGAATACCTTCAATCCAGATGCAACTTTCAGACGATGTGTTGCCCAGTGAAAAAAATAAAATTGTAGAATCAATGGACAATCGAACTGAAAGTCTTACAAGTGATGATGTGAGGCTTGAAGAGACTATTAGGCCAAAAGCCCCAACTTCTGAACCTACAAAAGAAAAGATGGACAGAAGTTACCAAGAAGTTTGGGAATCAGACGAGTCCCTAGAAACTCGGTGAGTGTTAGGATCAACTCTGGAGTATTGCTTTCATTTCAATAAAAGTTTATTTTATATCTTCAATTTTGTTTCAGAGGCTTGCCCTGCAGAATGTGGCACTCAATCCCTGATATGCCAATATTCTTGACTGTTAAGAAGAGGTGGGTTGCTTGGGTTTTGATGCATTGGGCTCAAAGTTAACCAAAAAGCATACTGTCTTGTTATTAGTTCAGACTATGATCCAAATAGCATGTTCAGGGTTTATGAGCATCATCATGTTGGGTTAGATGTAAAATTTGGCACAAAAATGTTCTTAACAGCCCTTGACTTGGTTTATTTGCTTTTTATGTAGAATTTGTCATGACTGTCCTTGTACATACTCAGGATAGCTTTATTACTAAAAAATATACAAAGAAAAATACATGAATGTCAGTTTAGATTAACAAAGTGAAATTAACTCTTGCATGGTGTGGCCCTATTTGAACATGGAGTGAACTTTGGCTCTGACTTAGAATGACTTATTGCTTTGAACTGCAAATTTCATACACACTATATCTTATGTATTCTGTTTTTGCATTTTCTGTAGATTTGAAGTGGTTGATGATGAACAAGAGTTGCTCAACCCTCTCAAAGATAGCACCATTGTGTGGGAGGAGTTACCAAAATCATCTACAGAAAAATATCCTCCAGGAAACTCCATACAGTGGGAGGAACTTCCTAAGACAGTCTTGAATCAAACTACTGACCAGTTAGCTAAGGATGAAATGGACGTTTTTAGTACAAATCCACAAGTTTCTCTGCTTGTCACAGATGAAAAGCAAAAAACCAATGAGCCAACAGGTAAACTACTGGTAGAACAGATGGTACAGCAGTTGTTTCAATATGCTGAGGACCTGGAGTTTACAGAAGTACTACCAGATGAAGTATTGTCAATGCAAGAGAGCCCTCAGAAGTGGGAGGAGCCTATATTTCTTGGAATTGAAAATACAAACACACACCAAGAAAAGGAACAAAGCGAAACTACAGTATTCGAACATAAAGGAAACCAAGAACATGATAATATGACAAGTCTTCTGAGCTCTTGCCCCCTCAACTCTTCTATAAAAGGAATTCCATCAACATCTCAACCCTGCAAGCAAACCTGGTCAACCAGCTGTAAACCTTTATGTGATGTACGACTGCCAAAATCTATATCCACAATAAGAGACACAGATTTCAGAGATGGAATGATAGCCATGGTCCCGACCTGTCCAAAAGTTGCAACAATTCCTGGATTTCCATCTGTTTCTGAGTCCACTGTGAATATTTATAGTTTTAGTGGAGTAAATCTTTGTCCTTCATGTCCTGGTGTGCCCTCTATAGCTGGATTTCCATCTCTCCAAACGTCTGACAGCCAAAATTGGGAGAATATGCATTGGTTCATTTTTGAAAAGAGCTTAAAAACATTGCCTGTAGTATTATCACACTCCAAGGATATAAATGAAGACATGGGTGGAATGATCTGCTTTGCTCCAAGTTGCTCAGCTAATTCTAATATTTACGGATGGCCTTCTTGTCTTCACAGAAACATGGCAAGTCTGTCAAACTCATATTGTAAATTATCAAAAATACCAGGCTTTATATCTGGCCCTGACTCCAAAGAGTGGGCAAAAAGTAAAGAAACACTTTTTGCTTCCATACCAAAACAGATTTCACAATTCAATAGATTTCATTCAAGAGCAATGGATGGCATGGTACGTCTTGTGACCTCATGTCCAAAGGAACCAAGAACTCCAGGTTTTCCTTCTGTTCCAAATCCACAGATTGCATTTTATGGAGAAAGTGCGACCAAGCTTGTTCCTTCATGCCCACAGTTATCGGCAATTTATGGATTTCCATCAATTCACGAAGAAAAGTCTGACCAAATGGTTACGCCCTCTTCCACAAGACTGTGCAGTCAAAAAACACTGAAGAATTTTACGTTTATTATTGCTTGTTCTTTGCCTGGGTCAGACAGAATGGTTTCTCTGGTTCCTACATGCCCCAGAACAGCTAAAAACCCAGGATTTCCTTCTGTCTCCCAATACAACATGAACAGCCTTGTACCATTTTGCCCAAAACAGTCAAAGATTGCTGGATTTTCTTCTCTTCAAAGTGATTCCAAACCCAACTGGATTGCACGTAGAGTATTGTTCTTAAATGAAAGAACTAAAAATATTATTGCTGTTGAAGATGTTCCACGTCTTGATGCGAAATTGTCAAGTGCAATGATATCTTTAGCACAATGTTGTCCAGGAACATCTACGATCTGGGGTTTTCCTTCTAGGCCTCGTACTTCCACATATGTTGACACTTGTCTTGTCCCATGCTGTCCCCGAGGTTCAAGTCTTGAAGGATTTCCCTCTTTAACCACCTCAGCAAGTGCACATTGGCCCATAAATGAAATAAAACCATTTTGGGCTGCGTTTCGAAAGAGGACAAACAAGACTCTCATACATGCAGGACCTATCCATCCTGATACCTTTATGGCAGAAAGTATGGTTAAGATGGTCATGTCTTGCCCTCGAGAGACTCAAGTTTGGGGCTGTCCTTCTGCTCCAGTTCTAAACAGGCCTCCCAACATCGTGAGTCAATACTCTTGTACCCCATGTGTCTCACGTGTCCCTGGATGTCCATCAGCGAGGATGTTGAATACAGAAAATACAGCTGTGCCACCAAACTACAGCCCCCTCTTTGACAAACAGTGTAATATAAAAGAATGTGTTGTCCAACGTGAACTCCAACTGGAAGGAAACAAGCTTTGCATAGACATGGCACCTTCATATCCTCAGAGGGCAAAGGTACCAGGCTTTCCAAGTATTCTGCAGTTTACTGACCCTGGGAAAGATGTAAATACTGCTCAAATGGTTCCCAGTGATCATTGTGAACCACTACTTGAAGTTGAAACTACAGAAATCCCAGCCACTGAGACTTATTACTCTCCTTCAGAACCAGAAATGTCTTCACCTTGTACCTTGATGAATGACAAGAACATTGATGATGGAGAACCAGGTGCACAAACAGTGACTACTACCAAGGACTTGAAAGAATTACTTATAAAGGAGTCAGAGATGTTGGATTCTTTAGTACCAGTCAAGGAGAACTCTGAGGAGATATCTGAAAGACCTTTGAAGAAAAAAGAAGAAGTGGCAATGGAATCTGAGGTTTGTCAAGAGAAACATGAAGGAGCAGAATCTCAAGTCCTGGCTCTGTGTACGTCGAAAGAAACAAAGACTGTTCTGGAACCAGATAGTTACACATCTGAAAATCTGCAAGAATCTGAAATGACTTTAAAAACTCCCTATGAAGGCCCACAGGAATTTACTGAATTCTCAAGTTCAATATCTTCTGATGGGAATTCAAAACTTTTAAGTGACGCAGTACCACAAATTCTGATCAACCCTGATGTACCATGTTCACTTTCTCCAACTATCACTGCTGAACTGTCAAATGGTAAGAAAGCATCCTAAAATATAATTGTTTTGCCCCTTTTCTACCTGTACTTTTAATATATATTTGCTTGTATAACAGAGGTAGAAAGTGCAGCGGGTGCAGACGGCCCTTTTGTAGAGAGTTGGTAAGTCAGGCTTGTGTTGTGGGCTCTGCTGTGAAGTACTTTGAAAAACATACACCCATGATTCAGCATGGAAGTGCATGGAAGTCCTGCTGGTCCTATGTGGAAAGCATCTCTCATTATTTCTTTTATTTGGACCTCCAGTGAGACTGACAATGAAAAACTTAAGAAGACAGTGAACGAGAAGGACTCATTTGACATGCCAGAACCCGGAGTTCTGGGTTGGGAGGTATTGGAAGCTGAGGGAATGTTAAAAGAAAGTCAAGCTGATACCTCGCCTCATCTTCTTAAATCAATTGCAAATGTCTTTCAGAAAGGGTAAGTAAGATTTAAACGGTCCATGGCAACTAATTGTAAATTCAGTTGTTGTTGTGTTTGGTTGAATCTAAAAATCCATGTTCATGTGTGGACCTATGACAAACACAGCTAATTACAATGGAAACAATTTTGCATGAATTTTAATATCATCCACTTACCGTATTCTCCATTTCATTTCTCACAGTTATGACACAGTAGCGACAATGTTGGGGCCTAGCTCTATTTTAGCAGAGGATCATCAGCACCCGAAGACTGTCTCCTCTGTGAGCCTGCAGGACAGGACAGTCCCACTCTCAGAGGACAAAATCAAGGTCATGCCCAGAGTTTCTTCAGAGAGGCAGTTCATGAACACTAAAGCAGGAAGTGCTCGTCCAGCGTCCTGGGACTCCTTAGATAAGAGGTCATGCTCCCTTCCTTTAGCCACACAAGATGACGGCTTTCCCGTCTGGGCAAGATTTAAGAAATGGCCACCTCTCACAGCAGAAGACATTCCAAAAGACAGCTTTGACAAGAATATACCCTCAGCCGAGAAGATCGATGAAGCTGATGAAGTGTCGCTTGTCATTGGGCAGAACACAGTGGACTCCTTTGAGAACACTGAAGGTTGGTTGGTGCAGCAGCTGAATGAGGCAAAGCAGGATGACGTAAGAACTGTGGTCAGTCCCTCTGAGCCGGATATTTGGTGAGTGCACCATGGACATGATGCATGGTGTGAGCGTCTGCCAGTGTTAAGTGTCTTTGTGGAGCTTATCAAGAAGAACAGTCAAAAAAAGTGTTTGGATTCTGGAAAATATCTTCAGAATGGTTTAAGCATGTGGAGATTTGTGAGGGAGGGCTTTACGAATGCAGTGTTTGTATAACTTTGTCTTGTGTCTTTGTTGTAAATAAACTTTTCAGAACTGTTGTATTGTACTGTAAAAAGCAGAGTTGTTATTTATAACTGTGTGCTTGCAAAGTTTGTTAAAATTCTCGGTATTGTGTGTGTAAAACCAATTAAATTCTGAAGCTTGTCTCTTTCTATCCTGAAGCCCACAACAAAGTGACACTGCGCTTCAGTCTACTCCTGATGATGAGAACATGAATGAAGATGGAGCTAAAGACAAAAAAGCAAAGAAAAGAATTTTGAAGATGCCAAAGAAAAAAGGAGATCAAACAAAACTATTTGCCCCAGTACGACATGCAAAGAAGAAGGAAGAAAGTGCTTCACTAAAGACTGACAAGAAAGCAGATAAAGCTAATGAAAAAAATGTAATAGTTGACAAGGAAACGTCAAAGAAATCAGCAACAGGGCAAATACCTGAAACTGAAACCATTCCTACTGTGATCATCCAAGACCAAGGTGCAACTCTAAAGACTTCCTTAAAAGCAGAAGAACATCCAAGCATTTCTCCTGAGCAAGAATTGAGTCAAGTTGAGAAAAAGGAGCCTGTTTCACTCATTAAAAAGATTGGGATTTCTCTCAAAGGAAAGAAATTGCCATTGAGAAAACCCGGAAGAAAGGATACAACTAAGGAAGAACCAAGTGTTGTAAAAACTGTTCAAGATTCTGAGGTGAAGGTTGTTTTTGAGAAAGTATCTGACAACACTCCTATTGAACCAAAGCTGGATGTGACACCTGAAGTGATAAAGCAGTCTTTGCCTGTTCCAAGACCCAGATCAAAGAAACGCTTTAGTGGATCTTTCCCTGATGACTTCAAAGCTGTAGATACAAGTCAACAAGGAGAAGAAATCAAGTCAAGTGTGGACAACAGTAGAATGTCTCTTTCAACTCAAACAGCGGAACTAGTCCAAGAACTCAAGTCAAGGGTGGACAACAAGAAAATATCTCTTTCAACTCAACAAGCAGAACTAGTCCAAGAAACCAAGCCAAGTGTGGACAACAGTGAACTATGTCTTTCTAAAGAGGACACAGTTCCAGTGAGTCCAGTTGAGGCACCCACTGTACGACTACGGAACAAGAAGGATCCCCTAAGTTTGTTGCCTGTACCTAAACCCAGAGCAAAGAAACGTCTCAGTGCCTCCTTCTCAGATGAAATGGCGACTTCTGAAGCAGTGACTGATAGCGTTTGCTCTGAAAGTTCACAGCAAAGTGATCAATCGGCCGCACCAGATCTATTACCAGATGTAGCAGCAATTTCTCAGACAACAGACAGCATTTCTTGTCTTCAGCTTTCAACCTTGCCTGTTCCAATGCCAAGAGAGAAGAAGAAGCGTCTCAGCTCCTCTTTTATTGACAGTGGCATGGACCAGGAAGACACAAAGTCCAACACGGAGGAGGTCCTGCAAACTGGGAAAGAAACTTCTGAAGGTCTGGCATCCCTCGAGTCCAGTGTGATTTCTGACGCAGGTTTTGAGATCTCCAGAGAGGATTCTGATATCGAGTTCATTCGGACAGTCAGCGTAGAAGAAGCAGAGGACGAGATGATCCAAAGTTGGACATTTACCGATAAACAAGGCACAACGATAGATTCTCAAGCAGCTGAAGCATCTTCCAGGTCGATTTCTGCTGTTTCGTCAGCTCAAGACGATTGGCTGCATGTTGACGATCGTAAAAGCAGTGAACCAATGGAGGTCAGTTCAGACGTGGAGTCCAAGACTGAAGACTTGGAGGGTGGCTTTGAGTCTGTAGAGGTGGCAGCTGGTTGTGTGGAGGACAGGTG
>JAADKR020000015.1:1784581-1798797 GCA_011763505.2 Lythrypnus dalli
GCCAGAGTCGTGTGGTCAGTGACTAAGGCCTTCCTCCGTCCTTTTGCTTTTGAATTGAGATAAAAAGGCGAAATATGGACGTTATTGTAATATTGAGCGGTTCATTGCATCCCAAAGCATTAAATAAGCCTTAATAACTGATAATAATAATAATGATGATGATGAAGAGCTATCACTTTGTAGTCATGGGTTACTTAAAAAAGTGACTAGGTCTGCGACAGGAAGTGGAGAGCACAGCTGGGATGCTATAATGGCCATTGGCTGGAAAATAGTTTTTTTTCTGACTCAATTTCCTCAATTAGTGCATCCTGTTTTCTCATACTCTGTGATAAAAAATATTCGTCCTAATTTTGGTCAAAGTAATATATTTTGCTGCCTAAAACTATATTAAAAGTAATGAATGAGACTAAAACTATGACTAAAATGTCTAGCTATTTCCGTTTCCATTCCATAAAACTAAACTAAAATATGTTTTCAGGATTAACACTGCTCATACTGCATCATTTCAGAGTACGAGCTCTAAGTATCACACACACAACACTAATTTTGGTGGTGACTGCAACAACACTGTGTTTGTGTAATTGTTTTGTTTTTTATCTGAGTGATATGTGACTATTGCACGCCATTTTGGACGAACAACTATTTTTAAAAGCAATTTCACAATGGGGTCAACACTGAAGGCGCCCCTGGAGTTTGCACCCAGTCATTTTGGGACCTGATGCCACAAATATGCAGTTATTTGATGGTTTAAGTGCAGTATTTGTGTGTCTGACGCCTGTGACCTCCTTTTGCTATAGTACCATATGTCTAGGCCTGTCACGAAATTTACTATATCCACTTATCGTTCAATAAATGACACATAAACAATATTTTTTGGGCTCAATATGTATCGTCAGTACATTTATTTACTGGTTTCCCTTATTTTTTTATTCTATTCATGTTTACTGCAACGTGTGTATTGTTGAAGATATGTTATTGCATACTTTAAGAAGACTTTTGTTATTGTAACCCATTTCTCCTCTAAATTTGTTTAATCTATGACAAAATTGAGTTTTTGGCAAGAATAATGGCAGCCTTGTCAGTCAATAGTGAGATGATTTATTGTCCTTTATAATAAGATAATGTGACAGGCCCAGCTTGTTTTGGGGCACACATCCAGGACTGACTGCTGTCTCTGTGCAAAGTCTTCAAGCAGATGAAAACCATTAAAATCCCCCTCCCCTCAAAAAAAGAAAAAAAAAACACAGCCACCCCTTTTTTCTCAGAACAAAGCATCTCAGCTGTGGCTCCTGCAAGAGTGGGGCCCCACACAGAATCAAAACAAGAATATATTTCACAGGACAAAGCCGGAAAAAAACATACTCTGATAATACATTAAAACACAATAATCTTGATTTTAAAGCACTTACCTCAGCTTTAAGCACTTGGGCAGACACAGAGTTGAAGCAGCATAAACCACAAGCCAGAGTTATGAGGCTGGACAACATCTTGCAGTCTGGAAAAGTCTCCTAAAGTGATAGTTTTCTGTTCTGTCACAATCCTAGCAGCAGGAGACCAGGAGGGAAAAAGGGGGAGTAAAAAGGGGGAAAAAAAGCAATCACCCTTTTGCTTTTTGCATCCGCATGAACAACTTTTCCAAAAAACTTTCTGCAGCCTAAAAAGTGGGAGAAAAAACTAGAAAAGCTCCTCTAAAGGTGGCTCACATCATAGTTTGGCTGCGGATCCTTGGGAATGGCTGCTGCAGCGTGAGGACGTGGTGCAGAGAAACAGCAGCGCGAGAGGCTTGGATTTTCCCTGTGGGTCCTCCTCCAGATGTGAGCGCTTTTTTTTTTGCGTGTGTGACGTCATCGCGCAGCATCACGTTGGCTTTTATAGGAGTAGATATGAGATAAAACTATCCACATTAACTTTAAAGAAGCGTAAATAAATAGATAAAATACAATGAACACTTTGAGATGTGACTGAATGTGATTTTATTTTTTTACCACCTGTGAGAGGAGCCATGAGGGGCTGGTGCACTATGCAGGAAGGGTTCCGTGACCTGGAAAAGGACGAAGCGGATGAAGATGGATGGATATTTTATTACATTTAAATATAAAATAATATTTGTAACATCATTCAATGTATATTATATTTTACTTGTTTATTTACGTTTCTGTAAAATAAATTTGAATAGTTTTATCTCATATCTGTTTCCATAGACTGTTTCGTATTGTCCTGCAAACTGGGTTTACTCATTTAACAACATTTTCTCTCTATTAATCCAATTGCACTTAATTTGGGTAAAAGCAACAGTTGAATTTGTTCAACAGCGGCACCTTGTGGTAATACATTTGGTAAACTCGGAAAAATAAAACCCGTATAGCATTACAGATTAACAATAGCACGTGTTTTGTGGTCAGTGTACTAAAAGTAATGTGTACTTTCAGTCTATTGCAACGTCGTTAATGGAAATCTTTATAAATCGAAAATTAAATAAAACGTGAATCTCTGCCACGAGCCCCCCTCTGGCGTCACTGGCCCCGCCTCCTGACGTCACGGGCGCAGTCCCCGGAAGTGGCTCAGAACTTGTCAACACGAAAGGCCACCGATGGTAACGTCTTCTGCTTTCGTTCTTACTGTTTTTCTGTGTTGTTGTCGATCTTAACTTGTGTATTCTGCACTGTACATCTTTGTTGAAAACGTAAGAGTACCCTGGGCTGCTTAGTAGTTGCTGTCGTGGTGTAAAATATGACATAAATAGGAAGTAGAACTGAAGGTATTAGCGTTAGCTTTTAGCTCGACAGGAAGCTCGTCGAAAGAACGGATTGTGACTAAAGCGAGTGGTCTGCCACAGACCACAACTATATACTAACTACATGCTAAATCTCTACGTTACATTGTAATCCCACGTCAATGTCGGTGTTTGTTTCTCACAAATGCGTTATTTACGCTAGATCCTCTTCTTATTGCGGGCCCATTGTCAATATTTTCAGTTGCTGTTGGGACAATGGTCAGAAGTAAACAGTCTGTGGAAAACACCGGCCTCATTGTTTTCCTTGATCCGCTTATTCAGCCTCAGTCATCAAATCTGCTTAAAGACCAACCTAATGGTGCTATCATTAAGCTCATACTTTTATATTTGTGAATTATAGTGTTTATTACAGCACAGACAGGAATACGCTTCCGTGTACTTGAGCGAACTTTTTCTAATGTTATTCTTAGCTCTTTAGATGTTGCTTCATATGAAACATCTGCTTATTTCCGCAGGTGATGTCTTCCAGCTAAAATGGAGCTTATTTGACATTTCTTGCTGCCGTTTTTTTTCTTGGAACAAATTGTAAAGCAGCATATCCAAAATGTCCGCTGCTTGCAGTGTCTTGGTCCTGATCCTTTCCATTTTAGGTGAGTAAACAATAAGTGAATTGAGCTGCAGGAATTTACTTCTGTTCTAGTTATTTCTTTTTTATGTAATTATTTACACACTGGATTAACTTGGTATTGTTTCCTCACAGCATGCTGCTGTTTTGAGTTCACCCTATCATCTGGTAAGAGGTCAACATTTTACAGGAAGTGATATAAAATGCCTTTGATGTACTTTACTAATTATGCTCATTTCTTCATCACTTTTTGATTTAGCACGCTGCAGTCGCTACCTTCAGGTTACAGACAACCAAGTTGGAGAGATCACAAGTTCAGCCTATCACAGCTACTCGTACAGATATGGCTCCACCTACGACTGCTGGATCATCAAGGGCTCGGATAAGGAGCCCATTGTACTCAGGTACAAACACTTAAGAAAGATAGATGCTAAATGTCATAAAACACATTTTCATTGATCATATTAATTATGCATATTTTTTTTCTTCTTTTCTGTGTGTTTTAGCTTTTCCCAGTTTTCTGTACGGTGCAGGAAGGAATGGGTGTCGATCAAGTCATCAGCTGGTGGGGAGCCAGTGGTGCTCTGTGGCAAAATGCCGCAGCCAATGGCGTTTCCTGGAGGCAACATTACAATAATCCACCATTTTCTCCCTCATTTATTTCCAGTGTCATCATTTCGCTTGAACTATGCCAGAGGTAATACTTATTTGTGTGATGTTTTGCATTTTAATCTGCCTTACGATATTTAACATTTGTGTTTACTCCATGCAGACTCTGGTGTTTGTCCAGAGACATCCTTTCAGTGTTTGGGAGGACGATGCATCCCACTGTCCTGGCTTTGTAATGGGCAAGTTGAGTGTCTGGACGAAGGCATTGGTTTTGGAAGTGATGAACAGGACTGTGAACCAGAAGTGGACACCCCAGAACCCACCAGCCCCAGCAACATGCCGGAAGTACAGAACAATGTGGAGGCTTTCACAGAGAACAACAGTGCTCTGGGGTTAACAGCCGACCTTTGGGCTATGCTCAAAGAGCGACAGGAAGAGGAGCGTGAGATGGACCAGCAGCTCAGTTCCACAGACCCTGCTGTGACTCCAACCCCCATTGACTGGCCATGTGGGGGGCTTCTGCAGACTTTCTATGGCACATTCTCTCCCCCAATCCTTCGTGGCCCTGCGCTCTTCTGTGTGTGGACAGTGGACCCTGTGGACTCAAGGCCTCTCAGACTGGACCTCCAGCAGCTCTTACTGGGCCCAGGGGACAGCCTCACCGTCTACAACAGAGAACAAGGCAAAGGAGACATCCTCAAAATCGTGAGTTTCCTTAAGCACATCATTTAGATACATTATAAAATATACATTGGACTCCACCTCAGTAGTAATTACACATTCTTTTGTAATATTGCTTTTCAGATCACAAGCAGCTCTAATTACAAGTCAATCCAAGTGGAATCTAACACTGGTGTGCTGTCACTGACGTACCAGACTATCCCAGGGTCAGAGGGGAGTGGTTTTAATGCTACCTTTCGTGTGGGCACTTACTGTCCGCCATGGGAAGGCCGGTGTGGTGGAGCGGCCGGTGGATGCTTTACACAGGAGCAACGCTGTGATGGGAAGTGGGACTGTGCTGAGACGGGCCGGGACGAGGAGGGCTGCAGGGGCTGTAGCCGCAGCCAGTTCGCCTGCGGTGTCGCCGGGCAGAGATCTGTGGCATCGAGCCATTTCACTGGAAGGCCTGTGTGCTACCCTGTCACTGAGAGATGTAACTACCAGCTGTACTGTGCTGACGGCAGTGACGAGAAGGACTGCACTGTGTGTCAGCCTGGGACCTTTCATTGTGACAGTGACCGGTCAGTGTCCAAGCACAGTAATCAGTATGCAATTATTATGTACATGGTTGAAAGCGTATGTATTCCTTGAGCTCGGTTCACTGCTCTCTGCAGGTGTGTGTTCGAGACCTGGCGCTGTGATGGTCAGGTGGACTGTAAGGACGGCACTGATGAGATGAACTGCACGGTCATCCTTCCTCGAAAGGTCATCACGGCTGCAACAGTGGGCAGCCTGGTGTGTGGGCTGCTGCTGGTCATAGCCATGGGCTGTACCTGCAAGTTGTACTCACTCAGAACCAGAGAGTACAGGTATGGGTTTTCTTCCTTCCTCTTGAATGTTATGTATTATAATGATTCAATCTGCGAAAGGCTTTCTAACATGTAATATCACCTGCACCTGCAGCATGTTTGCGCCTATCAGTCGCCTTGAGGCTGAGCTGATCCAGCAGCAGGCCCCTCCCTCTTATGGTCAACTTATTGCCCAGGGCATCATCCCGCCAGTGGAAGACTTCCCCACTGAAAACCCCAATGAGGTCAGAAAATAACTATTTTATTCTAAAGTAAAAGACTAATCATTTTGGAACAACCTGTGACACTTTGGTTCTCCTTTTGTAGACGTCTTCTTTGTCTCTGAGAGGAATCTTGCAGCTGCTCCGTCAGGATGCAGCTAACTCCCCACATCGCAGACGTCGGCCTCGGTTTGTCCGGCGGGCTGTGCGGCGCATGAGGAGATGGGGTCTCATTCCCAGAACTTCCTCCAGACCGTCCCAGGCCTCCGGCTCTGGCCCCCCACAGACAGAGCCAGCTCCTGCCCCACAGGGACCTGTCCCACCCACAGCCACGAGCTCCTCTTCTGCTGTGGAGGCCGTGAACCAGCCTGTGCCTCAAAAACTGGGCTTGTTGGTGCAAACAGAACAGCAACAAGCAGCAGCCCCCACTCCCCCTGCGCTGCCACCTCCTTCACCAGCCTGTACTGCCTCCCCTCCACCCCCTCCCTACGCTCCTCCTGCCCCTCCTGCAGTCACTGTCCCACCTCCGGTCACTGCCCCTCCCAGCAGCCCCTCTCTGGCCTCCATCTTCCACACACTGGGCCTGAGCATCTCCTTGTTCAGGGCCTCTCCCAGCACCTCCCTGCCTCTCTCTGCCTCCCCGTCCTTCTCCTCGTCCTCCTCAGACGACGACGTGCTCCTCATCCCACTGTCTGAGGACACCACTTCCACCACTTCAGAGGACGACGTCCCCATGCTCACTTGATTATTCAGCTGCTCTGTCTTTCCACAGTTGTTTGAACTAAAGCATAGGAAGGGTGAGACTTACCCTTGCTGTGCAAGTCTGGTGCCTTTTAAATTACTTTGAATTGTTGAAAGTATTTTATCATTGAGACAAACAGCATGGCTGACCTATGTTTTGTGTGTGTGTTGATGAGTATTGATGTGCACTTAAAGCTAGGCTGCACATTGATGTAATATTTTGCACAGAAGAATCTTCCCTCTCCAGATACTAAGGCAGACTACTGTCAAACTTGGTGATTTCACTTTTGACATACAAGTTTTTTTTAATATTTGTATGAGTGCAGCAGCGGGAAGGGTTTAATCTTACACAGACAATGGAGTATTGTAGATATAGAGTTCTAATGAAAGTGCCTTTAGATTCCTGTAGAATCATCCGAGAAACCACATTTATATCACTTCAGGTATGGTCTTCCCAGCAACTAAAACATTTTTATGTAGTGCACTATAATACAGTATAATACCTTGCATTTAACTTCTTGAAAAGTGTGTAGATATTAAAAAAGGGTGAGTCAAGAAATAATATTAATCATGGGCTCACAGGTTTCAAAACGCCAAACAAACTTAAATAAGAAAATTAATGTTTGCGATATTTGGAGATCATGTTCTGAAGTGGAGATGTGGTTTATCAGTGTTCCCTCTGCACAGTGCACTCCAGATCCTGGCTCCTGCTCATTTTTATGCATCACCCACGGTTCATGAAACAAACGCATGTCCTCGCAGCAACATGGCAATAATCTCGGAGACACAGGCGTCTCTTCCCTTATGAATGTATGAATTCTGTCTCCAAAACGTGTCCTAAGACAATCTCTCTGGTGCCTGATTCAGGACGTGTGCTTCTGTGTGACGTTCAGAGGAAGACAGGATGTTCATCTTTCCCAGGGTCCCTGAATTAAGCATGACTTCGGTTAAATCTCTCTGCCCCTTAGAGGAATCCTTCTGTCACATTTGGCAGATTGTGGTGTGCCATTTGTATCATTGACCATATTTTTTGTATTATTTTGAACAGTTTTTTTTCTTTTAAATGTTGCTTTTATGAATGTATTAGGGTTGATGGAAGAGATTTAAAATTTGTTATAATGACAATGAGAGAACATAATTTGATTTTTATGAATTATTTGGGTCAACTTCACTGTATATAAGTAAATATGTGGCTGAGATTAAACATTTGCACTTTTAAAGTTTGAGGTGTGAGTTCCATGAATACACAATGAATAGTAGGGTGTAACTCCCTCATAAACAGGAGTTTTCTCAGTCACTGTTTCTCTGTTCTTTATATGTAAATGCTCTGGAGAAACTCTGTCAGAGGAGCTTTACTTCAGTGGAGGCCGAGATCAGGATCACATCGACTGCAGTGGCTCCAAGGTAGAGACTTTCTCATATATTGTTAGAAAAGCTGTATTTTTTTCTTTTATAGTCTATAGAGTTTCACCTGCAGTGTCTCACCTTAAATTCACCTTTCTCTCTGTTGCAGTTCTCCATTTTCTGCTCCAGTTGAAGGGGAAGTAGCTGCAACATGGCACCACTTCTTTCCCATCTGTGTCTGTGGTTTTTACTTCTTTGGGCTGAACTTCCTGTTTCCAGACCAAAATGTATCTTTGACCAGGTCCAGGCTCAGGTCCAGGCTCAGGTCCAGGCTCAGGTCCAGGCTCAGGTCCAGGCTCAGGTCCAGGTCCAGGCTCAGGTCCAGGCTCAGGCTCTGGTCCAGGCTCAGGTCCAGGCTCAGGTCCAGGCTCAGGTCCAGGTCCAGGCTCAGGTCCAGGCTCAGGTCAGGCTGGTCAGAGCTGCTCCTCTCCACAGACCAGTTCTTCCCACTCAAGAGGACACACCATTTCCGCCAATGAGGGACGAGAACCTGCAGAAGATCAGAATCAGGACGTGGTTCCCAGAGAAGAGCGAGCAGAGGCTGGAGGCAGCAGTGGAGGAGGCGGTCAGTGCAGTGTCCTCTTTGCTCTCAGGTGACCAGCAGTGACTTTTTATGGAAAAGCACTATACTGTATGTTCTGACTGTTCTGACTCTGACAGTGAGAAGAGTGACTGGACCTTTGCTGCTCAAGAGGGACATCAACAAATACTGCAAGTTTCTGTGGAGGGATCCCAGCTCTGTGAACTATAACAGGTGGAAGACTGGTTTGTTTGGTTCACTCACTAAGAGCACTTTATTTTCCATTTTCAGGTTTTGGGTCAGTTTGGTCTCTTAACATATACATTTTCACTGACTCAAGACAAAAATACCAAACCTTCACAAAAACATTTTAATAAATCTTGACTAAAACTAAATTATTTTTTCGTCAAAAGACTAATACTAAATCTATATTAAAATATATTGACAAACTTAACACTGGCTGTAGAGGCTCATGGCGCACATAAGCAGCCACCTTTCCATCAGATTTTCAAAATATAAATGATCTTTTATATTCCAAGAAGCAATAAGGAACACTGTGTTATTAAATGAAACTTTTATGTTTATGGTCTGATAAAAACACTATAATAAAACTTGTCTTCCTGCAGGTGTGGGCGAGCCAATAAGAATTACAGAAATGAGACCTGCCTTGATCTGACAGTAAATACAGTTTCAACAGTTCAATCTTTTATTATCTTTTAATTTATTTTACACACCTCATATACTCATACAGTTTTTATTTGGTTAGATTCCAGATGAGCATTTGGAAGGATTTGATATTTATCCAGAAAAAGACTCGAGTGGGAGGAGCGTGCTGCGGCCTCGAGGGGCGGGACTTCCGGACACTGACTTCCTGCTTTACCTCCACGTGCAGGAGACTGACAAGTGCAGAGCAGACGTGAGTACACATGGAATCAGATATAAGACAAAACTATTCAAATTTAGGATGTTGCCAACTGTTATCTTTATTTAAATATAAAAAAAATAATTATTGAAAATATAAAATTGACAAATAATGAAAAAAAGTGCTTTAATAAAGTATTACGTATATTTTAACTATACTATATATTTTGGATTTGACTCTTTTTTTTGTGACTTTTTTTTGCTTTTAACTTTTTTGTATCTCAAGGGGGCGAGGCTTAGAGTAGAGCCTTCTGATTGGCTGAACCCCCGCCTTCCTGAGAGGGTTGGGACAAAAGTCAAAAGCAAAACAAACAACAAAAAAACGTTTCAAAAGCAAAACCCAGAATCAAATCCACACTTCGAGAAGTCAAAAGTAATAAGTAAATAAATAAATAAAAAGTAATAAAGTAATACAAAAGTCAAATTCAACATTCAAGCTAAATTTGTTTTGTTTAATGTTAAGATATTTATTTTATTACATTTAAATAAAAATAAATATTTGCAACATCACAAAATCTATATTGTATTTTTTTATTTACATTTCTTTAAAAGTAATTTGAATAGTTTTGTCACATATTTGATTCCATATAAACACCTTTGCTCAACTAATTCATATTATTGTATTATATTACTATTTCCTTTAACCCCAGCCCAGTGTGCGGGGGTATGCGTCCCACTGTCAGACGGACAGAACCGGCCGTCCTCTGGCTGGAGTGGTGGTCGTCTGCAGACACAGACTGACTGGAGCTGCATATGACCATCACACGACAGTTCAGGTAAATACTGCATACATTCTTTATTATGAGACACTGCAGGTGAATAGGGAATATTTTTAAATATAGAGATGTAATGCAAGTTTTCGTTCATTTTATGTTTTTATATGAACATTAGGCATTTTAAGCCTAAATATGCCCAAAATTTCCAATATTTTCCACGACAAAATCTAAACAATGGGTTGAGCCAGGTTTAAATTTATGGGGTTATTTTGTGGATACAATATATTAGTTACTAAGAAGGGATTTTGGATCTTGTTTAGTTGTTCAATAAGATATATATTATAGTTTGGTGTCCATAGGAGCTACTAAAGTGGAGATACTGTCGCTATAATGTGACAGAAATGCATTTTAAATTTCAATCCCATTTAAATCTATGGAGAAATATTGAATCAGTGCAATAATAAACATGTTATTGTGAAGATTAGGCATTTTTGTTTTGAGCAGGTTAAAGTTTATATGCTAATAGACCAAACTGTAGTTTTAATCCTTGTTTCTTTATCTGCAGACTGTTATCCACGAGCTGTTTCATGTACTTGGATTCTCAAAGACGCTGTTCAATACTTGGAGAGACTGCTCTGCCTCCCGTCATCTCGGTCAGTATTAACAATAAACGAAAAATACTATTGTGCTGTTTATTCTTATTATCTTATCTTATATACATATCGCTGCAGGTTGTTCCCTTCGAGCCAAAATGATTCGAGCAGACGGTTTGGGTCAGATGAGGATTTACAGCCCGTCTGTGATCTCGGCTTTACAGCAGCACCTGCAGACCTCCAGTCCAGACGCAGGAGGGCCTCTCGAAAATGAGGTATTAGGGTTTATATTTTACATTTATTTAACAGGTGGGTCTCTTAGAACGTGCTGAGAGACAAATATTTAACATTTGTATGACTTTTTACTATCTTTTTATCTCATTTTATTATTTCATTTTCTATTTTCTTTTCTCGGACTGCGGATTTGACTCAAGGGTTTTGCTTTTGAAGTGTATTTTTTTTGCTTTTGACTTGAACAACAAAAACTCACAATAAATGAGTATTTTATTTTGAAGCTAATATTTATTTAAGTTCACTATAATATAGTAGTTATAATGTTTTTTTTTTGTTTTTTTTATTGTGTTTCTTTAAGAGTAATTTGAATGGTTCTGTCTCACATCTGTCTCACATCTGGTTCCATCTGTCTCAGGACGCAGGGCCCGGTGGAGTCTCCTCCCACTGGGAGTCCAGGGCGATGCAGGGCTCCATCATGACGGCCGCGCTCGCTGCGCCCCCTACTGTCCGCATCGACGCAGTGACTCTGGCGGCACTGCAGGACAGCGGCTGGTACAGGGTCGACCTGGGGCGGGCGCAGGGGCTGCTCTGGGGACAAGGTGAGGACTTTTTTATGTTTTATGAATTTATTTATTTAATTTAATTTATTGTGATTATGATTACGATTTATTTCCTATTTATTTTTTATTTATTTTTATGTATTTATTTATACACTCATTCATTTATGGCTTAATTTGGCTTGAATCGACTTACTTGACAACAAAAAAAAAAAAAAAAACAAGGATAGTGTGATTTTTTTTATGAGCTTCAGCAGATTATAGATTATCGCAATATTTTCCTGCCTCAATATACCGAGCTTCAAATTTTGTTATTGTGACATACATCTGCTCTAATTTGGATGACCATTATATTTAAATCTTCCCTGGTTTGATTTAAGACAACGTTGAGTTTTTGTCAAGAATCTTTGCATTGAGGATTTAGTCAATAATATCGTTTATCGTGATATGTTCTCAAATGACTAATCATCCTTTAAAAATTATTCCGTGACAGGCCTAAACATTGTGATTTTTAATGCACTTTTATTTTGCAGCAATCCTATACTAAAATACTATCAATTTCTTTCAATAAATGTACAGTAATATCCCTGCAATAATACATAAACAACATTGTAAATATAAAAGTTAGTAATTTGCTTACAGGCGAAGGACCTATGTTCATGTCTCCATCAACTTGTAAACACAACTCCAGCTTCTTCTGCTCTGGCAGGTACTGTATTCACTTATTCTTCATAAATGTTGAATTATTGCTTATTATTACATTTATTTTAGTGGTTTTGGCTGCCATTACCTGCACCTCCACAAAGGGCAGTGCCAGTCTGACCAGTATCTCGACGAATGCCACATTTACAAACCAATTCAAAATGGAGTGAGTGATATTTGACATACTTTATTTGCTTATTTATACTTTTTAACTTCACCTTAGTAAATGTTTTGCTTTTTTAGTTTGAAATTCTTATTGTTTTGTCTTAGAGTGAGTGTTGGAAGATAGAAAACGCTCAATATTCTGCACCAGATGAGATTTTTGGATTGAAAAGCCGCTGCTTCTTTTCCAGCCTCACAAAACAGGTTTGAGCAGAGAGTTTTTGAAGCATTATATTAAATGCTTGTTGTTTTTTTATAATGTGGTGTGTTCAGGATCATACAGTGAACAGTTCAGTGGAGGGTCGCTGCTACAGGCACAGATGCACTGGACTGAATGAGTTCCAGATACAGGTGCATGGCTCTGAGTGGGTGCACTGTCCAGCAGGGGGCGCCATTCAGGTAAGAGGCCATTTGGTACAATGTGATGCAAACTTGTGAAAATTATGACCCTTTTATGTGTCTATGTGTGCATTTTTCTCAGATTAAAGGATATCAGGGGCTGGTTTGGTGTCCTGACAGGAGGCTGTGTCTGCCACATGTTCACTTCTCATCTTTAGATACAAGGCAAGTCTAAATTACAGTATTAAGTTTTAATATTAATGGGAGACACGCAGGAAAAACTCATTTTTGTCATTTTGGGTCAATTTGGTCTTTCAACATATTAGCTTTCACTTACTCTAAACAAAAATACAGACTCTTCACAATTACATGCTTCAATATTCACTGATTCAGTGTGTCTCCATTTAAATTGTAAATTCAAGGACCCTTTTTTCAAAATGCATTTTTCTCACATGTAGTGACAATATCTGCAGTTTAGAATCTCCCATAGACTCCAAACTTTACAGACTTTGACTTAGCAATACTTTGTAGAGGGGATTACTCTGAATAATACTGTAATTCCTATGTATTCCTATTTTCCACTAATACATAGGTCATTCTAAAACTAAACACAACATCCAGAATCAACCTTTGAAAAGTCTTTGTAACTAATACATGTATATCTACAAAATAAACTCATACATTTAAACCTGGCTCAATCCAATGTTTAGATTTTGTCGCCAATTTTTTTTTATCTGTGTTTGAGCAGTGATCCTGATGAAGTGGACGTGTCCTGGTGGTTCTGCTCTGCTCTGGTCGTTGCTGCAGTCTGGACCTGTTTCCTGCTGCTGCTGTCTCTGTCCCTTCACTGTAAGGTCCAGGTCCACAGCCTCCAACAGCAACAGAACTCACATCCAGCACTTTAACCTCTTTGGGCTTCCTCAACACCATCACATCATGTTTTCAAGTGCCATATACTAAAGTATTGTCCTTTACTTTGCACTGTGTACCATCATCACAAATTAAAGTACGCCTTTTCTACAAACCTCCTCACACTTACTTTGGTCACATGTGTATTTTAGCTGCATGGTGTTAAAAATGGGTCAAGGGATCAGTTTTGATTTTAATATAATTATAACATTTAAAAGTACTGTTTTACCAGGCAGAAATTCAGAGTAACAAGGACATTTATATATTTTTATTTCATTTTTACTAATGTGCCATCTTAGTCTCGAGGGGTTTCATAAACACAAAACACGGATTATGATAAACAATATTTACTACAGTGCATAAGAAAAAACACAAAACATCAACAAAGAGGACAAACTTGCTCCACAGTCCCCTTCTTCCCCTCAATCCTTCTAAATTAAGCAAACAAGATGCTTTAAAGCAGAAACATTATTAAAAGGAATAAAAAAAAAGAAAATAAGGGGATTTTTAATATCTTGTTTAGTTATAAAATAACCTATGTATGTACTTACGTGGAAAATCCAGTAATCAAATTTTGCTTTGTTTTTTGAAATTCAAAACTCCATAAATCAGTCTACCCAATTCCGGTCAGGACGGGCCAATGTCTATTCATTCATTCATCTTCTTAGTCCGCTTAGTCCATTTCTGGGTCGCGGGGGCAGCAGTCCAAAGCTGCCCATGA
>JAADKR020000015.1:2559474-2571534 GCA_011763505.2 Lythrypnus dalli
TGGGAATCCTTTTACACTGATTACTGCATCAATGCAGTGCAATTTATCACAATATTCTAATTTTTTGAGACAGTCCTATAGGAGTTCGACCACAAAAAATGTCAAAGTACACAGATTTCGCTCAGCATGAACATAGATCAGGTCAAGACAAGTAAAAAATCAGATTATAGCCTCACCCTAAAATGCACAGGAAGTCGGAACCTCAAACTTTCAAAAGCATACCCCTTTTGACGTCTACGCTTCTAGTTTTCATTGAAAAGCCTCAAAATGTAGTCAGAATATCCCAAACATGTGTGCCATCAAAGTTTATCAAATAGAGTTTTCATATCATGGTGGGCGTGGCCATAGGATTTTTTTTTAATTAAGCAGCTAATTTTAAGAAAATTAGATGCCCCATATCTTTTACAAAGTTTAATGGATTGTACTGGACCCAATAGAGCTCGTATACACAATCGAAAGCTGGACGTAATGAATTGCTTAAAAAATGACTCAGTAGTGCCCTGGCAGATGTTGAAAAATTCCTATACAGTGAACCCTCGTTTATTGCGGGAGTTGCGTTCCAAAAATAACCCGCAGTAAGTGAAATCCGCAAAGTAGATTATTATTTTTACTATTATTTTACAATGCAATATTGTACTATAGAATGAAACAAAACATCAAAACTTGTTTTAAGGCCCAAAATAAATACAAATATGAACGTTTTTAACAAAAACTCTGATAGTTTAAGGAACGGTTTTGTAAAACAGGAAATATTGTCTCGCGTATTTCACAGTCCGCCCGGCTGCGCCTCTTCGTTCTGACTCCGCTGCGCTGTAGCGTCTTTTTCCACTGAATGCGCTGTAAAAAAACACTGTAAAAAAAAAAAAACACTGTAAAAAAACACTGTAAAAAAAAATCCGCGAAGCCGTATTAAATAAAGCGCGGTATAGCGAGGGTTCACTGTACTAATATCCGAGTGTTTTAGAGTCTTCAAAAAAATCACACTGGCCCTCTCTGTGATAGGGAACAACATATCAAAGACCCATCACTATAGCTTTTGTTTTTCTGCCTGAAAAATAATAGCAAATACATTTCTCTGTGCTTTGAGCCCAATTTTGACACTCTGTATATTAACAAAAAAAACATTTTTATTTAACCAAATCATCAAAGTTGGTGAAAAATTTACTGTTTTGAAGTCTGCAAGATAATCTATAAAAAGATGGCTCAGTGGCGCCCCCTCAAAAGCGCAGTATACATTGGGCCTATGGGAGGCCGGCCACAAATCCAACGCATACAGATCACGCTGGGCAGGAACATAGTCAATGTCAGGACAAGTGAAAAATTATATTACAGCCCCGCCCTAAAGTGTACAAGAAGTCGGCCATATTGGCCGGAACCTCAAACTTTCAAAATCATACCCCTCAAACTTTTTACATCTATGCTTCTACATTTCCTTCAGAAGCCTCAAGATTTGGTCAGAATATCCCTGACCTGTGTAAGCTGGACGTAATGATATGTGAATGACATATCTCACTCAAAAAATGACTCTGTGGCGCCCCCGCAAATTTTGTTTTTCTAACATTTCATATACTACAATCCGTTTGCGATAGACTTGTGAATAAAATCACACAAACCCTCTCTGTGATTGGGAACAACTGATCCGAGACCCGTCACTATAACTTGTGCCTGAAAAAACAGGTTGCCATTACTATTCTTATTATTTTCCTCTGCTTTGAGCCCAATTATTACCGCCATTATAGTAATGAAAATTCATTTTTGTTCAACCAAATCATCAGCTCGGTGGCGCCCCCTGGAATCTTCGACCACACCTTGCAGCCACGCCTACAATTCAATCTCATTAATATTTGGTGAACACAAGAAGACCCACTGCCTGAATAGAATGAACCTCATAAATCATCATCGATCACCACACCCCCTACCTATATCTTGAAAATTGCAGTTTTCACGATTTTTGTGAGATGTTGCAAGTATATTCTACACAATATACTAAACCAAACAATATATTACATGTATGCCATATTTTGTAAGGTGTGGGCGTGGCCAAGGCAAATGTATCAGCAATAGCATATTCTTTATAATTCTCACATGCGCTGTCCGATTTAGTTGGAAATTACATCACTCCTACACCAGATGAGCCAATTCACATGACCACAGTGATGATCCAGGCTATAGCGCCACCTGCTGAAATGTGTGAACTACATGGGACTAAAAAAACAGTTTTGCAGAAATTATCTGCGACTTGGCAGATCACTTTCAGTAAGTGTCACTGCTCACAAAAGATAAACAGACCTATGTCCAATTTTAAAATATTTGGCAAGTAGAAGGTTCAGGCTTTGATAATGACTACTGTGTCATGTACATGGTTGCCGTTTCTAGCCAATACATGTTCCATTTCATTTCAAAGGAGTGACTGCTCTTTTCCTTCCTCGGTTATTTATATTTTGATGAACTACTTTTTGGTTTATTGGCAGAATAAGCCCAAACTACCATCTACTGACAAAAGGCACCAATAGTTATCCTTTTCTTCTAATATGTTGTACAGTTTTTGGCGACATCCTCCAACAATAATTTCTTTTTTGTTTATTACACAACACCATACAGGCATTGGAACTGTCCAATGTTCCACAAGTTCCAATCACACCATTCCACCTATGACTGATGTGGATGAAGACAAGTACATGTGCACCACTCACAGCTGAATAAAACAATATTCTGAAAAATGTGGATGTGGCCAAGAAAGGAATGAATTCTTCGACATTGTGGCATACCCCCCGAATGAATAATTGCACTTTACTGATGAAGTTTCAGGTTTAATGGCAATAAACCCTCACTTTCACCGTAAGAGCTAGTGAATACACACACAAAAATCAACGTGTAAACTACAAGCCAACCTCTTACAACAGTATATGTTAATACAACATTTACAAATGCATAAACCGTAGCTTTGACAACAAATAAACAACTCTGGATATTCAAAAAGCGGTTAATTTATACAATAAACATACCATGTGCCTCTATCAAGGGGGCTGCTAAACTCAAAATACTGGACATCTTATTCAGTTTGCGTTGATTTGACTCTTTACTGTCCCTTTCTTGGGGTTATTTACACTCCAGTGGCGGATGCTGGTCTTTCAAGGAGAAGCTCAATTTCGGCCTACATCATATAATGTGTTGGTTTATTTATACGTAAATTCCACCCTCCCTCTGCTTTTTTCATGCCTTGTGTATGCCCTGACAAAGTTGGACAGATCCCCAAAACCCACTTTTGACCAGACAACACATCCCTGAGATGGTTTCATCAAGAGGCATGGCTAGCAGTATATTTTATTTGTTACAGCACTTCCAGTCAGCCAGCTCACGTTTTCATACCAGGACAACTGAAAAGACCTGTTACTTTACCCCACCTTTCGCACCAAATTAATGTGAGGAGTTGATCTGCCCTGCTGTTTTTCTTCATAAGGAAGACTATCAAATGGCTTCGCCAAAATCTGGTCCACAACATTCAAAGTGTCTGCCATTATGTGCAGCTTGCTACCTAGCTAGGTCACGAGTTGAGACTGGCGCGAGGCTCGAGCTTTGTGAAGTTGGAGAGAAGCTCAGCAACTGCTGACCCGTAGGGACAGAAACTGCAATAAAAGTCAGAAAGAGTGATAGAAGTCAGTCTCTAAACACAAGCAGCTACACAAAAATAACCAGAAATAACAGCTCAATTTGCCGCTAGTCGATTTTCACAAAGAAAATGATGCTAAGATGTTGAGAAAAGTCTCCTGTTCTACTCAGGAAATGCAGATGTTTATACCAAAAGATCGATGATTCGCTCATTTCGCTGTCAATCAAAAATGGTTTCAGGCTCAGACAGATTATCCAATCCTCATGCAGAAGTCCAGCGTCCGAGCCGGCCGAGCCCCGCCCACTGTCCCATAGAGTCCCAGAGACGCTCAGCGTCCGGGGGCGGGACAAAGCACAGCATTTATCCAAAGACTCGTCTCGTTTTGCGTCATGTTTGCGTCACTATTGAAGGCAGTGGACTTCTCAGCGTCCGCCCTGTTTAAAGCGCTGGGAAACTAAAGCCACGTCATTACCAGTGATAAGCAGCTGATTCAGAACAAAAGCTGGCAAAGTGAGGTTGCTTTTTGGTGAGTGCCACTTTTGCCTTAAAATGACATTGTGAACATATTCCCGTCTCCAGAGGAGCCAGAACTATTCTGCCAGGAACTGCACGTGACACCACCTCTTTCTGCCATATAGGTCTTCCTTTGGAAAAGCGCCTGGTGGCGGCAGCGGTGTGCTGGATTTCACGTGGAGCAGATGATTGGGTGTGATTGGTCCTAAACTGTCAGGGGTCTGCTGTTGACTATAGCCATGGCTTCATAGAATAAAGTCCTTAATGAAGCATTATTACCATGAGCAAGTGACAGAGTAGTATTCAATACACTTCTGACAGTCCTTATCTGACACTCCCACACTCCCCCTGCGTGACTGGAGTGGGGTGCATTCATCACAAAGTCGCATTGTCTTTCAGATAGGTAAGTGCTCAGTCTCTCAGTGTCCAGCTCATTTAAGGCTGCTTTAATCTCATTTTGAGTGCCAACAAAGTTTGTTCCCTGATCATATTGGATTTTTTGGACTGCCCCTCTGATTGAAACAAAACATCTTGCATGCATTAATAAGTGTGTCAGTGGACACGACCTCTGATAACTCTGATAACAAAAACAGGTGAGTAGAAGTCCATACCGTTTGCGTTGTTTCCTTCCTTCTGATGTCACAAATGGACCAAAACGGACCAAAACAATCCATTCCACAGTATGTGCCCTCCAAGCGTTGTGGAGGGTAGGTCACTCATCCTCTGACCCTTTGCAGAGTCTGTGGCAGATCACACACTGACGGATGAATGAAGCAACAGTTTTACTCATTACGGGAATCCAATAGCCATTAGATCTGACTTCATTCATCGTGAATCCTTTTCGTTGGTGTTTCACTTTGTTGTGACAATGAGATATTATGAGCTTGGTTGCATGATGATCTTTCAGAATCACAATTGGGTGTTTGAAAGAGTCATCTGTTGGTGAATGTCGGAGTCTCCCTCCCACTTTGAGGAGACCGTCTGTGTCCATGAAAATGTCGATTTTAAATAGTTTGTTGTGACGTGGGAGCATTTTTCCTTTGTTCGCCAGTTTTATTTCCTGTCCATACGCTTGACTCTGCACATCACGAATTATCACATGTTCAGCATTTTCTTGTTCACTCACCGTAAGGCGTTCAGCAAGACTTGCAGTGTCTGTGACTTTACTTAACATTGTCTGTACTTTTCTGAATTCTGGATCTCTTAGGGGCAGATCCCGCTGAACTGTTTGTTGAGTGGGCAGTTCATTTTATTGCTTTTGACTCCCCAAAACTAACAGGTAGGTAACAGCACGGTATGTTAAGCTTTTCCAGATTTACAAGGTCACTTTGCCACTCCCACCTTGGCTTTAGTGTGTCTGGTAGGGGGTCATCCCATCCAATACCGTGTGTGCACATTTCTTGTAAGATTCTCTTTCCATTTAGTACATATGGTGCTAAGAATCCGAGTGGGTCGTAGATTGATGTAACAGTGGATAGACTGCCTCTGCGTGTGGCTGGCTGGATTTTTAGCGTGTTGTCAAATCTGAAGCAGTCCTTTTCAATGTTCCATTGGATGCCTAGTGCTCTTTCTAGTGGCATTTCTTTAAGTGTTAAGTCTTTTGTGTTTGCATTTAAAGCACGTTCTGATGGAGACAGTGTGATTGTTAGAAATGAAGACGGAGGTTGCCTTTGCAGCAAATCTCTCTGGCCTGTGCCAACTGTATTGCTCCTTCCAATGTGTTTGTACTTGTAACTCCATCATCGACATGAAGTCCCTTTTTATGAACTGTAAACCTGCTGGGTGCGAGTTGGTGTGCTCTTTGGCTAAGTATTTCAGTCCATAGTTCGCGCAGCCTGGAGACCATGTCGCACCAAAAAGGTGTACTTTCATTCTGTAGGTTTGAAGTTGTTTGCTTGAATAACCATTTTTCTACCAGATGAAATGTAAATAGTCCCTGTCCCTTTCATCGACGTGAAACTTTTTTTTCTATATCGCACAGTAAAGCAGTTTATTAGGTCTGGCCCTTGCATGATGATCGCTGAGACTTGTTTTACTATGTTTGGCTGTACAGTCGAATACAACGCGTAGTTTTGTTGGCCTTTTGGGGTTGTAAATTCCATGGGGGGATGTACCACTGTTCACCTTTTGTTCCTTCATTGTGTACTTCTTCAGCATCTCCTCTTTCAATTGTGTCATTCATGTATGTAACATAATCCCTTTTGTATTTCTCTTCCTTTTTGAACTTTCGCTTTAAGTGTTCGAGTCTGATTTCTGCAATCCTATTGTTGTCTGGTAAGTGTGGCCTTTGTTTGAATGGAAGAGGCATCTCACAGTGTCCATTTGTCCTTATTCCTTCCTTAACCTTGTCCATAAAAATGAGATCCTCTTGTGAGGCTGTTTTGTCGCTTGCCTTTGTGTCCTTAAAATCTGAGCCAAGAACATTGATGACATCCTTAGGTGTTTTAGGTGGTAGTTCCTTTACCATAACTCTGTAGCACAGACTGGTTTCAGTTTCATTAGGCTCTGATGTGAAGCCACCAACAATGCTCCACCCTAGATCTGTCTGGATTGCAAATGGATCGTTGTCCTTTCCAAGTAGGACCCATTTTGGAGCTAGAGTTCTGGGACGGTTAAATCCAATGAGTAGTCTAGCATCACAACTCAGGAGAGGAGGTATCTTACCAACAATCTCTGATAGATGGAGCCATTGCTTTGTCGTTTCATTTGTGGAAATATTGTCAGTTAAATGGGATATAGTCCTTTGTGTAAGAGAATGGAAGGTCAATGTGAACACCTGAGTTATAACCTCTCACACGCAAACCTGATACTCTCTGACTTTTGACCGTCATGTGAACTCCCAGCATAGTGGTTAGTTTTAGATTAACTGGATGGGAGTCTGCTTGCAGCTGGTTAGTTACTTATCCAGTGACAAATATATTGTCACTTTGTGTGTCCAATAGAGCATACACTAATTGCTCTTTAGATGGATTCCGGGCAGTAGAAACCCACACAGGAACAATCATGGAGGTATTACCTGATTGACATACCCTTGTGACATTCAGAGCCGTGGCTGCCACAGTGTCATTTTCTGTTGTTGGAGTGACATTTGTGGGGCTCGGAGGTCTTTCATTTGTCTTACAATTTTCATTGTGCAAACAGGTGGGATGCCGTTCTTTGCAAGAGTCACAATGGAGACGACAACGACGACATTCTTTAGCATTATGGCCCACCTTTAAGCACCCATAGCACAGTCTATTGTCGTTTACGAATTTCCGTTTGTCATCTAGTGGCTTTTCTGAGAAGCCTGGGCACTTTGATAACTGATGCAAAACATGCAGGGTATCCTTAACTGAATTATCTGACTTTGCCTGATCTGCATGTACAGTAGCTTGTGTTCAAAAGACTTGCAGACATGTTTGATGGTTTAATCTCTTTTGTCTGTCCTTTTCCCAGAAGTGAGCTGCATGAATGGAGTGCATATGATAAAGTCACAGGGTTACATGCAATTTCCGCCTCAAGTGCCATAAACTCTGCAAAATCTTTGAAAGAGGGGAAATCTTTACCATCTATGAGAGCAACTGTGAGCCAACGATTCCAATGTGTTGCAAGCCATTCAGGAAGCTTTTGCATTGCCTTTTGGTTCTCCTCACAGTATCTCTAAACCCTTTACATGGGGTGTTGCTTGGAGACAGGCCGTGAGAAAATCAGAAAATGTCCTTAAACCTTTTGCGTCCTTTGGGTGAATTTTAGGTCCTTTTGACAGTTTGTCTCTGAATGCCTTTTGAACAACACATGGTTGTCCATAGCTTTGATCGAGCCTTTTCCATGCATCTTCGTATGCCTCTTCATCACTGCGATAAAATGTGCCTTCAAGACATTTAAGTGCTGGCTCAGTGACATACCTTTTGAACAGGTGCAGTTTTTCAGCTGGAAATATACCTTTGCAGTCCACCAGAGAGATGAAGGAAGCCCTACATTCGATGTAGGTGATTGGATCACTGCTGAACACAATGGGCACTGGCACCGGGATTCTGTTTACAGCGATGCAGTCTTGGCTAGCTCTAGCCAGCTGGGAAATGTCTGTGGGAGGCGAAGGAGTGATAACTTGAGAGTGTGGCTGTTGTGCAGAACTGTTAACAGGAATGGGTGCATAATGTTCCATGAATGGAGAACAGTAACCTGTAGAGAACGCTGGGGCTGGTTGTGCAAAGCTTTGGATGACAGGAGTCACACGATTCCGTAACATTAACTGACTGTCCATATAAACTTTCAATTCCTTGTCATAGATGTCTAATTTTGGACGTGCAGCTTGCCTTTCCTTTTCTGCTTGTAAGCGCTCTAATTCAGACTTTTGTGCATCTAATTCCCTCCTGTGTTTCTCTTCCATTTCTCTTATTTTTTCCTTTTGTTTGATTTCCTCTTGTGTGATTTTATACTGAGCTTCCTTTGCAGCTAATTCTGCTGCTGCGTCAATTCTTTTAGCAGCAATGCTTGTTTCAGAGGGGTAACTGGACTGCGATGCAGTACCAAATATGGACTTGTGTTGTCATGTTCATAAGCTAAGAGTTGGTGGAGGTGCACACTAGGCCGTTCTGATCTCCTTGGTAATGTTTCTTTAAAAGTTTCATCAGTTTCACATTGCAACTCCTCTAGTTCTTTCTCATTTATCTGTCCTTCTATATTTTCCATTTTGAGAGCAATTGCTTGTCACCATATCCTTAAACCATTGCGCAGCTCGCTGCTCTGCTGTTTCCGTGCCGTTCCCATGCCGTTTCCGTGCCGTTCCCGTGCCGTTCCTTGAGATCGCAGGCAGCTCGTTGTAGCGCATGTGGTGATGCACAGGGCTCCGCCTCTCCCGGGCATACCCCCAAATGAAGGATTGCACTTTACTGATGAAGTTTCAGGTCTAATAGCAATAAACCCTCATTTTCACCGTAAGAGCTGGTGAATACACACAAAAAACAACGTGTACACTACAAGCCATACTCTTACAACCTTATATTCCAATTTTGTTGTGGGGTGGTGTTATGCAGCCAACAGTGCCCCCTTGCGGCTAGAATGTTTAATACCGACTTGAGTGATATGCTTCAGATCTGTTTTGTGCGCAGCCGATGAATACACGCTAATAAGAGACACGGTCCAACTGTGTGTGCTATTTATGCATCTACACTTGTAACATGGTGTCAGAAGCTGCACTGGAACCCAGAATGAGTGTGACGACGTCTGTCGCTGGAACGGCGTGCATTTATTTGTTTTGATAGGCTTAGTTATTAGTTTCAGTTAGCCTGCTAGCATTAGCATCGCGTCGAGACCATGGCTTCCAACATTCCACCTCCAGAGCCCATGAAGATGACCGGGGATCTTCAAAGCAACTGGCTTTAACTTTCGTTCAGAGTTTGAGGATTACTTGCTTGCGACCAGGCTCGACAAGGCAGAGAAACCGGTGCAGGCAGCAATGCTCAGGAGGCTAATGGGGAAGGACTGCCATCATGTTTACAAGCACAACCTGGGACTCACAGCAGATGAGCAGAAAGATGCGGGAGCGATACTCACCAAACTGGGACAATATTTCATGCCCAACCAGTATTGTAATTTTTGAGAGGTTTGTTTTTGGCAACCTTAAACAAGAGGAAGGAGAACCTGTAGATGCCTTTGTCACGAGACTGAGGGAGAAAGCTGTTACATGTGAATATGGTGCTATAAGGGACGAGGTCATTAGAGACAGGCTTGTGCTTGGAATATCTGATGAGGGCGCAAGACAACGCATGCTGAGAGAGAAGGACCTCAAGTTGGAGGGGCTATTGATATAGGCCCTGCAGCGGAGGTGCTGGACAACAGGATGATATCCATGTCACTCAACAGCTCGGTGCCTGGAGAGTGCATCAATGTGGCATATGGACAGCGACCAGGACGGAATGCTACCAGCAGGCCATCTGAGTCCACCAAGACGTTTGCGCAGCCACAAAGAGGCACAGGTGAATGCAAATACTGTGGCACACTGCACAGACGGGGGCAAGACTTATGCCCTGCATTTGGAGAGTCATGTCGCACCGCAAATCACTTTGCCAAAGATTGCATGAAAAGAGGCCAACAAGCAGACCAGTTGAATGCTGTGGATGACCCACTGCTGCTGGACCCGGAGGACGGCGACCACGATGAGAGAGATGTGTACACAGCTGAGAGTGTGGGGGCAGTGAACACTGAAGGGAAAAAATGGTTTGTCAACCTACCTTTGCACAGAGGGGTCCAGCGGGGCCAGCTTGACTGGGGAGCTACCTGCAATGTGATGAGCGTTAGAGACAAGATAAGACTGGCACCAAGGTCTCCTCTTAAGAAAAGTCTCACCAGACTGAGGCTCAACAACAATGAGTGGATGAACTCGATGAGCATCAACAGATCATAGTGTATCATCAGAGGCAAGGAACATAAACTGGACTTTGAGATTGTGTGCACCAAGCAAAAGCCTTTGCTTTCAGGGCAGACATGCGAGAGACTTGGCCTGATACATTTCACCATTCCCCAGGAGCTGAACAAAGTGGAGCACTGCAAGACAGGTCAACTAACCAAAGACTGTCTCATTAACACTTACAAAGAAGTGTTCACTGGCCCAGTTGAGTCGCTGCCCGGCGATCTTCACTTTTAGCTGGACAGCACTGTAGCGCCTGTCCAGAGGGCACCAAGGAATGTTCTGGTGGCCCTCAAGTTGGTTGTTAAGGCTCAGCTGGACCAATATGAAAAGGATGGAGACCTAACCACAGTCACACAGCCTACAGACTGGATTAGCAACTTGGTCGTAGTGAAGAAACTGGACAAGTTAAGACTTTGCATTGACCCAAAGCCCCTCAACCGTGCCCTGAAAAGGTCCCATTATCTCATGCCCACCTTGGATGACGTGCTATACAAGCTGCCGAAGGCACGTATCTTCACCCTGGTGGATGCGCGAGACGCATTCTTGCAGTGCTGCCAAGACGAAGAGAACAGCCTGAAGACGACGTTCTGGACACCGTGGGGTAGAAAGCGGTGGCTGAAGCTCCCCTTTGGCGCATCAGTTGCACCGGAGCAGTATCAGAGGAAGCAGCATGAGCTGCTGACCGGTCTTGGAGGAATTGAGCCCATAGCTGACGACATCCTCATAGTCAGCTGCGGGGACAAGGAGGAGGTTGCTATTCGCGACCACGACGTGAACCTCTTGGTTCTGATAGACAGATGCAGGGAAGTCAAGTTGAGGCTGAGCATAAAAAAGCTACAATTTCGGGTGAGGGAGGTCCTCTTCCATGGCCACATCCTGTCAGCTGAGGGCCTCAAGGCTGACCCCGAGAAGGTCAGGGCGGTTCAGGACATGCCGAACCCCACGGGTGCAAAGGGAGTTCAGCGGTGTGTCGGCTTTGTTAACTATCTGTCAAGGTTCATGCCCCACTTGTCGGAAGTGTGTGGACCACTGAGAAGGCTGCTGGACAAAGAGGTGCCGTGGCACTGGCTGCCCAAACATGATGCTGCTATGAAGGAAATCAAGGCGCTGGTCACTGCAGTACCGGTTCTGCGCTACTATGATTTCAGCAAGCCCTTCATTCTACAGAGTGACTCCAGTCAGACGGGCTTGGGCTGTTATCTGCTTCAAGACAGTCTGTCGAGTTTGCTTCCTGCGTGCTGAACCAGACGGAGCAGAACTATGCGCAGATTGAGAAGGAGTGCCTGAGCATGGTATTCGCTTGTCACTTCCACCACTACTTATATGGGAGGGCTGATGTGACTGCAGAGACTGATCATCGCCCGCTTGTGTCAATCTTCACTAAGCCCCTTCTCAGTGCACCAAAGCGCCTTCAGAATGTGGCATGTTGAGTGTCCCATACCTTTAAGGTGTATGGTGGGTGGTCCCCCCGTAGTCTTTAAAGGGTGGAGCGCGCACGGTGCGCGCTCACACGCATCACATGACTGGTCCCATACGGTGGTGGCGT
>JAADKR020000015.1:2960566-2971461 GCA_011763505.2 Lythrypnus dalli
CCCATAGAAACACGGACCGGAGACTCAAGCGCGAGTCAGGCAGTGCGTACCCCATAGAAACACAGACCGGAGACTCATGCGCGGTATGAACGAGGGGGAGATGCAGAGAAAGAGACGCCCGTCTCTGCGCTTCCTCTTCTGACGCGCAGTGGTTTTACATGTTTTTAAAAACAAAAAAGCATAAGTAATCAACTAAACAACTAAAAAAGGGCAGCCCTGCAACGTGGGATACCTGCGGCTTATAATCCGGTGCGGCCTATACAAGTACAACATTGATTTTCTTTCTAAAATTAGAGCGTGCGGCTCTTACGCAGGTGCGGCATATAGGCCAGGATTTACGGTACTTCCAAGTGTTCTTGCGCATTGTTCACGAGGTAGAATGTCTATATTTTTTCATATATATATACACCCACTCCCCCCATATTTTTTATGTTTTTCATATTTATTATATTTCCCATTTTTTTAGTAAAGCTGTGACACAAGCGGGTCAGAAAAAGATATGGAGAGGGTGGAACTACAGAACCTGGTTTCAAAATTATCCGTCTTTGGAACTCAAAAAAGCAGAGGCAGGTTTGATCTAATATTTTACATTTGTGCCTAAATTTGTCTTTGTGTGGATGGAGCAATTTCAAAGTTACGAATAATTATGCAGCCTTAGTATTCAAAAATAAATTATGACTAAATAATGATAGCATGCGGCAATTCACACCATCAAGGCTAAGTGGTACTTCTATGCATCATATCATATCATTGCCACACCTGACTTTGAAGACAAACAAAAGCAGGATAAGTACTTCATCCATTTCACTTTACATTTCACCTAGAACAGAGTTGTAGGGTCCCACTAGTTTCTATTCAAAGGAAAAAATCAATCATTAATAATCAATAAAAAGAAGGTCATGAATGAATAGACCGTTCACATTGTTGAAACAAAATATTTACATAAATCTCAAATGTATTGAGCGGAATTATGCTATAAATCAAAATGAATAATATTTGTATTGATTTGTGTGCTGACCCATATCTACAACGAGGAATAAAGTACATTACAGTGGCGTTATTTTAACCTGGCGTCTCATGACATTTCATTACAGCAGATAATAATTAAAATAATTTAATATCGTTTTAAAATTATTGACATCGACAGACAGATGGAGGACAGAGAGTGGAGAGAGCAGAAAGATGCATTAATGCAGGGGTTTCTTACCGGTTCCCTCGTTGCTCCCGCTTTGTGTCCGTAGCTCTTCGGATTTGTAGAAGTCGATGCTCGCGTATGCGTTAAGACTGGAGTTGTTGTTGCCGCCGATTGCTGTGCTGACCCCCGCAACGCTAGAGCCTCCCGTGAGCAGAGAGAAGAGCCTGGAGGAGGCCTGGTTACCGGAGGGCCCGTCCAAGGCCAAGTGGGGACCCTCTTTGCTGACCAAGTCCAAGTCTATGTAATTAAGACCTTGCTCTGTGAATGAAGGCTGGGAGGGCGGATCAGTCACAGCACCGTTTCCCCAAAGTACGCCGTCGAAGCCTAGCCGGCGAGCGACGGCTTGGGCATGTTCTGGCAGAAGCGTGGCAGTGGCAGGTGTGGACGTAGAGTTGGAGAGCGGCGGGTGAGACAAAAAGGTTTCCGAGCAGTGCCGCCGTCGTCCTTGAGGATCTGCCCTGATGACTTTGGCGCCGTGATCCGGGTTGGGTCCTTTGGCGAGAGGGAAATCCAGATTATGGGATAGGCCGGGGACAGAGGGGTCAGTCCTGTTCGGAGGAAAAACTTGAGGAGATATGTTGGACGCGGTGACGTTGCTACTCAAACTAAAGGCCATTTCTGTGTAGTCACTGCAAGACGTTGGGCATTCCAGTTCAGTAATGGATGGGGCCTTTTCTCTGCTTTTGCGAGGTATGGCTTCTGCCACTTCGACCTGCTCTTCATGCAAACTGACTGCAACTTGAATGCTCGTTTTGGGTGCGTGAGTCAGCGTCGGTGGTGTTGGCGGACTGTGGAAAGAGGGAAACACTAGAGGGGCATGCGAGTGAGGAGACGGAGAAGGGGAAGGACCCAAGTCCATGTTGACGTACTCCGAGGTGGGCGGTGGAGAGATGGGAGCGGACGGGCTGCGGGAGTGGAGGACAAAGTTGCCCAGGCAGGAAATGGGTCTATTCTGGGTTTGCAGCTTACTTGAACCATGAGGCAGGGATAAGCCATGTCTGAGACCCCGCCCTCGACCTCCTCCAACCCGAGCGGGGCTGCTCTTCTCTCCCTTAAACTCAATGCTGACATACTCCCCGGGACTCTTGGGCTCCGGGGGCAGGGGGTTCTCGCGTACACGTGGAAGAGTATTCGCCTTTGAAACATCGACGAACAAACTAACGGGTCTAGTTTTGTGACTGCCTTGCTTTGGCAGCCCATTTGATGTCGGTTTCTGCTGCAGCTTTGTTCCGACTTTGGGTTGAGAACCTGCGGCTTTGCTACTTGCGCCGAGGGGTGGCCGGTCATCTGCGTCCCCCAGGCTTTCGTTGCTGGCTGAGCTGGAGGAGTAGGATGACGATGAGAGGGACAAGTGACGACCAACAGCTGAAGTACCGCTGGTCGCTTGCTCTTGACGCCCCGCCACAGCTCGCCCCATTCCTCTGCTTTCATTGGCCCGCCTGCCCCGCCCAAGTCCATCGTCAAAATGTCCAGAGGGGTTATGTTTGTAAGAACGCGGCAGAGAGTAATAAGAATACACCATCTTGGGCGTCTGTTTGTGAGCACTGTTTTCCAAATGAGCACTGTGATCTGGGGGAGGGGGGCTGTCGCTGATAGAGCGCGCACTAATCGGGGACATGTTCATGTAGTCGCTTCCTGCCCTGCTGTCCGCACTGCCGCTGCTCGCCCATGTCCCGCCCGACAGGCTCCCTCGCTGGTCAGGTGAGCAGCTGCTGTTGGGAGACATGATCATGTAGCCGTCGGAGGACGGAGGTTTGATTTGCTGCGGGGGGGACACGCTGTTGTTTGGTGTCATGGCCATATAGTCGTCCGCAGGTTTAGAGTCTGATTCGGGGACAGACACAGCCAAAGAGTGTGACATTGGAGCTTGGGCCTGAGTGACGCCAGGCAACATGGACATATACCCATTGTCCACAACTACATCAAAGCTCCCTCCTCCTCCTCCTACTTCGGTTTTCAACTCACTCGCCACATCCAAGTAACCGCTCCCAGCTGCAGGTGACTGTCTCTGCGTGGAAGAGGATGTCGTCGCAAAAGATTCCCGGCTCTTACTTCGAGTCATGACAGCATAGTCGGCCGATTCTTCGTCTGTCGGCTCCTCTGCCCTGCGCAGCCTTGGTGCCACTCTCTCTAGGGCCATAGGAGGAAGGGATGCCCGCTTACTCAGCAACCCTCGTTCGGTTTCACATTCGCGACTCGAAGAGCGTCGCAAAACTCTCCTGGTCTGAGACTGGGAGCTGCTGCCTGGTGTTCCCGGCATCGTCTTGGGGCTGGTTGTTAAAATGCCAGCCTCACTGCCTCGCTGTCCCATCAGAATATAATTGGCTCCCTCTTCGCAGAGAGACTGCCTGCCTAAGTTTCCCACGGAGCTCCCAGGGAGACTAGGAGACGGCAGTAGCGTCTGATCTCCCGGACTGGAGCCGTACTCATCGGAGGAACAATAGTCACTGGGGGAGCCTGAGACAGATGCTCGATGAGTGGACATGCGACTGTATGCGCCACATCCCGGACTAGGAGCTGACGAAGGGACTCCGCTGAACTCTGGTCCATGTCCCGAGCTAGAGGACAGGCTTGGGGTAACAGATGAAGCTGGGGTGGAAATCGAGCGCATCAGCCCCAGAGGCGTCTTAGCAGCTGTGGTTGGCCCTGAGCGGGTGGATTTGGATCCAAGGATTGGGGTGGTGGAGCAGGAGCTGTTGGTGGACGGGCTGGAGTTCTGTCTGTGCAGAGACGTGGTGCCAGCTGCACTTTCCTCAGTCTTTCCTCCATCACTGGCAGTACGAGATCTTGGGAAACCGTGTCTCGGAGTAGGGGAGGCGTTGGCGCTGCCCGCCCCTGTACCTCCTCCGTTAACTCCCCCTGGAGGTTCAGTTCGGGGCCGACGGGTGAAGCCTACCTGGCTGGGAGGGGGGTTCGGGTGGTGGCGGCGAGACGGGACACTGATTGGATTAGAGGCTGTAGCCCCGCCCCCTGGACCTGAGACTGACTGAGACTTGCTTCGTTGTCGAAACTCCTCACTTAGTGCCTTCATGGCTTCCAATAGAGTTTCATGCATGTTTTGAGCTACCACCGAATCCTCCACCTACAAAGCAAAGCATGTACAGTGAAATGTTTTCAAGTTCTGCTTCATAAGAAAATGCTTCATACATTAATGATTTATACTGTACTAAGCATAAATCATAAACATTACCTGCATCCAAAATTCTCCAGGGCCTGTCACAGCCGACCGTCCCACTTCCACAAAAAAAAAGTTTTCTGAGTGACCGCAGCGTCGGACATTCATCAGCTGTAGAACGACGGCTGCAGCGTCCGAGTTCAGTTTGACGAAGTTGACTGTCTTGTCAGTAAGGCAGAGGCGGTAGATTCCCACCAAGTTCTTGGCTTGGCCCAAGCCTTTAGGCCACACCTTCACCTGCCAGACTTCTTTAAAAGCAGGCCCAGGATTGGGCATACCATAGTCCGCTGCAGCTCCATTGTCAGCTGGATTTTTACCTGAAAAAAAAGAAGAAAGAAGATTTCAAGATTTTTCTTCTCAGGCATGTTGTGTTGTGACCTTCACTATCCTGAAGTGAGCAACTGGTGAAAGCACCGCGATTTAAAATTACTTTCCATCATTATGCAAGTTTTGTTGATTTTTGGGGCAGATTAGAACCATAAGTGCACATGCAGCAGCTTGACACAAGCACTTGCTGCAGGCCTCATACCTGAGCTCTCATTCGTCACCTGCACATACACTTCCAACATAAACTGTTGACAGGGTTCTCTCAAAGTGATGACTTTGTCGAAAATGACCCCTGTGGAAAAACTTGGACACTGCAAATGAAACAAATATTCTGCTGAACCCAAGCTAAGAGAAGATCTCAAAACAAGAGACATTTCTGGAGTCTTTGTCTGCACACAACAGTTAGTGATGAGTAAAACTGCTTTAGGGAAAAACTGTTGGGTTGACATGAGAATTTACTGAGTACAGTAGAAAAAGTTTGTGTAAATCTCATCTTGGCCCTTGAGGAAAAGTGGCAGACTTGAAAGCATTGGGCATTTCAGTTTAAAGCAGTTTAAAGATAATTATCAACCATCAGATACGCAACTAAATGATGCCAATTAGACAAAACATTACTTTATCTTGATATATAAAGTAATGTTTTGCATAGTTAGCTGTGGAGTTAACTGTCGGAGACTATCTTGAAAATGATATATTCATGTATAGTATGACAACCAGCCAAGGATCAGACTAAAATGAGCCCTAACATGGATGTTACCTGAGATTTATTTAAGAGCCGGTCAGAGTATAAAACTCTACATGCCCTCTCAATATTTTCAGACTTTCTAAAATGCAAAGCACTAATCTTAATGACTGTATTTGTTAGAAGAGCATGTCCTTTGTAAAAGCCTTGCAATCACTTGTTACTCACTCCTGTTAAAGCTCCTCATTTTGGAGAAAGATCACAGCTTTGAATCAAGCACATGATCACGTCTGCATGAGTCTGCTCCTCTTTGCCCAGGCTCTCCTCTGTAATCTCTCACTGACAACCATGTGTGTACAATAAACCTCAGCATGCACATTGTTTCCACATTAGCAAAGCTTTTATTATGACAGGAGACTCAAGAGAGACCTAGGAAAGCCATGCTGTAGCAAGTGGTCGAGGCCTCCTCATTTTAGATGAAACCTTCAAGGCCATGCTTGTGTGCTGCTTGTTTCTGTTAGACGGCTTGATGTAGATTTACAACAGGAAGGGAAGGTTTGGGGATTTTCTTGGTGTAGACTGAAGGAATGAGAGCCACTACATGCAGGCTAACAGTGATGGTCAAAAGTTTAGTCATTGGAGTATGAATCAAAGCATATGAAAAATGTAAGTTTGTTTTTTCAGATAGACTGTGTGTTAATTCTGCAAAATTAATAAATGACAGCTGCCTGAATGTTGCTCAATCTGCGTCTGCAATAAACTGAAATAAACTGAAATAAACTACTAATGTACTACAGTGATTATACGAATAATAATGTGCTTTTATTATATTCTCTGCAGAAGTACTGTTCTATGTGAGCAAGTCAAAGATAAAGGACTGCGTTTCTAGAGAGACAAAAGTGCTACAAAAGTGTAGCGTTTGTCGTGAGCACTGCATGTTCTTTTACCTAAAAACTAACTCCGTGCCCTGAAAAAACCCCTGGAGTTGTCTCTAAATGCAGTGGGTGCAGATCGTCTTGTCGTATTAAACATGGCAGGCTTCCTTTGTGGTTACCTGTACCTGAAGCTTGATCAGACAGACTGGGATGAATTATAGATCCCAACTGGCTTCTCTCCAGAAGTCTCTCCGCCGAGAAGTCAGGAGCTAGCAGTGGCTTGTTGTGACATTTGCAACAACAACAAAAGACTATTGATAAAGTGGTTTTGATGGTCAGCCTCATGACCAATGCTTTAATGAAGACAATTCTGTGAGGGAAATGCCAAATGTGCCGAATTCTTTTTTTAATTGATATTTTTATTGGGATTGCAACTTGTTATTTCACTTGAAATAGGGGAAACTAACTTGTACACTTAATATAAAAATAACAATTGAGACAAAAAAGTCAAAGGCAAGAAAAAAATAGTTAATTCCATTGGTGATTATAGTCTACAATAGTAAAAAATCTGAATAAACTTCTGTAATCCATGCACCTTTAAGTCATTTATTAACAAAAACAATTATTTTTTTCCAGTGTGTGAAAGCATGACCTTCCACGAGCCCCTATTGGACGACAGATCAACACACCCAGAGCAGGAACTGAACTGATGAGTAGAAGGCAGATGCACCTGGAGGTCACGAGGCCTGCTGGTTGAATAAGGGCATTATGAGATCTTTTACAGTCCACCTCCCCCTCACCTTGGGACCATTTGCGGACCTGGTCTAACAAGTTCATGTAAGATTTTTTTTCATCCAAATGTTACACTTCAGCATTTCCCCTTTTGGTAAACAGAAAACAACTTGCACTGCTCTGTTCATTGGCTCTTGATGCAGGTTTACTCTGCTCTCCTCCTGACCACACAGGGCAGATTTGAAGTCCATTTTCCTCTGGCAAAGATAAAGACAATACTTCAGGGTCCAAGCTCATCACCGGGGCTTCGGAGTTGCACAATGGCTTTGCTCACACGCAGGGCTTTACATTAACAATAGCCAACTCGCTAGGTTTTAGTTTTCTCTTCAACATCAATAGGCCTTTCTTATATTAAAACATGTAAAAATGTCATACTGAAATTATGGCTTTAGTGAAAGCATTAACTGCACACAGATTCAAAAAGCCACAAAGCAGATAATACACATGGTTTAGAAGAAAATCTCACCTCTTTAGGTGCAAGTGCAGAATGTAAATCAGGAAAAACAGTTCCTCGTGGGAACTGTTCAACTTTTCATGCTGGGTTGTAGTGTAGTACCATTAATATCACTCTGACAGTTGAATAATTTTGAACATTATCTCTGCTCCTGTTCCAGGTGAGCAATGGGGGCAGATCAAAGGCAGCTGTGTCCGCAGGTGAACCCGAGCGCTCAGCAATCTACGGCTGCAACTCCTCCGCTTCCTCTCACTTCTTCATCTGGATCCCACACGAGGGTCACACCAAGGGCCACACCGGGGACACAATGAGGCCACACGTGATTCCAGTTTTAATAATGAATTTATTTTCTTTTATATTTATATTTATTTTTTATTATATTTTTATACTACATTTATCCTGCCCTATTGCTCACTTTACTTAATACTAGAAAGCCGTAAAATGCCCAGAAGTCCGCTAGATGGCGTGAAGTACATTGCATCAATACCCGACAAGTTTGGCACCAAGTTCTGGGTGGCATGTGATTTGAAATCGAAGTATGTGTGCAACGTAATCTCATATCTCGGCGATCAACCCACTGGGGAAAGACTTTCTGAATCTGTGGTGATGACGCTCATGGAACCCTTCATGGACAAAGGACGAACCATGACCACAGACAACTAATTCATATCACTGTCCCTGGTGGACTTTCTGGTGGGGCTGGCCCATGAGCTTGCTCAGTTGTACTTGGGAGCAAAGCAGGAATTGAAGGAAAGACTTCTTCGGCAGCAGCCTCCCCATCCTGGCGATGGGAAAAGGGGAATGTGCCAGGCTCACTGTCGGTGCAGGAAGAATAATGCCACTTTGCGATGTGTTGACTCTTACAGATACACGTGTGGAACATGCAGAGAGCAGGAAGCATGGCGGTGCCTAAACTGTTCAAAAATGTAGAGGGCTACATACTGAAGTATATATGTACATATGTATATAACTTTGTTTGTGCAAAAAAATAGATAAAGTGGAAAAAATGAGAAAAACAAGCCGTGTTGACCTCTTACTAAAAACCCCGCCATGAGACTGCTCTCTGGGCATGGCATTTAGAAGAGGCAAAATGCGAGCTTCGGCGAGTTCTAGTGTTAAAGGAGCCGTGAAGTCTTAAAACTGTGTCCCAGTCAGTCACTCTACTTTGCATAATATTGATTCAATTCAATGTGCCTTTTCTATTTATAATCTAAAGTGATGTGTAATTAAAGTTTTCCCACTGATATATAACACAATTTTAACAAGAAAATTACCCATTTAAAAAGAAGCAGGGCTACTCTTAGTCCAAAACAAAAAGTATTGTAACAGCCAGCCTGTCAGCACAAGTTTACACGCTTCTCCTTTCACCCACACACATCGGTCTTTGAAATCTAATGTATGCCTAAAGAAACAGGTAATAATCAAATGTTTCACATGAAGTTAGACTGTTTAAATGTATGTATTCGATTCCCACAAAAGATGTTTGTGAATATGTTTCCATCATCCACTTTAATTTCCCTAAAGGTATAAAACAGCTGAACATACATTTTCTCAATTTCAAATGTAATGCGGTCCCAACCTGCTTATAAATCCGTGACCCTCCCGCCTCAACGACCAGAGCAGTAATGACTGAAGATCAAACTGTCAGTGATCAATAGCTCACTCTTTTCCAACACACAGGCACTGGTTGGATAAATGGATGGTTCCGCCGCCGGCAGTAGCCGACTGTCAATTACATCCAGGCTCTTAACGGACTCGTACCTGCTGAGCTTCACTGTAAACGGGAAACACTGGGAACGAATGAAAAGCTACCCAATCTTTTGATACGCAAAGATTGAAATTAGATTGAATGCATTTGCTTTATATTGTCCGCGACCACATGGTTTCGAAGTGAAGTTATAATAAAACTTGTGGATCTTACACTGTTCACTGTTAATATGTTGCAATGGTGCAGCATATTGCAATTTCAAGTTAATTGCAATCAATTATGCTTCACTTTAAAAGGCGCTATACCGGTTTTTTTTTTGTTTTTTTTAAATCACAAACAATGAAAATTGGAATGACTAAATTAAATTGTTTGTTTTCACAAAGATTTTATATATAATCACGTTTTATAAGCACGTCTAAGAACTTACAGGGGTCACTTTAAGAAAAAAATAAAATATTATCTCTAAATTTATGAAACCGATACAAATGGTTTATAATTATACACACCCCATGATTTCCAGGGTTCTGAATTTAAATTATACTAATTTAGGGCCAAATACATTTTGTTCTACTACTAGAAAAAAAAAAACAGTTATAGGTCCTTTAATTGATTGACTGTAGAATACATTCCAGTCAATCATTGTTTTCCCTTTTCTTTATTTTTTATTAATTATATCTTTTTCCTGATTTTTTGCAAGTTTCACGCCTTTCAGCTTTTCTGTGATTTCTGCAAGTTACACCTTAAAACGTTGCGCATTCCATCCATCCATCAATTTTCTTGCGCTGCCTCCGCGGCCGGGTCGCGGAGGCAGCGATCTGAGCAAGGATGCCCAGCGTTCCTGATCCACGCACACCTCCTCCAGCTCATCTCGGGGACCCCAAGGTGTTCCAAGGCTAGCCTGGAGATTTAGTCCCTCCAGCGTCTTTCACGGGGCCTCCTCCCAAGGGGACGTACCTGGAACACCTCCCGAGGGAGGCGACCAGGTGACATCTGAAAGAGATGGCCGAGATCCGCGATCTTGTCCTTTCGGTTACTACCCAAATCTCAGGACCCTAGGTGGGAGTGGGAACGTAGATCGACCAGTAAATCGAGAGCTTTGCCTTTCGACTCTTCACCACAACGGTCCGATACAGCGACTGCATCACCGCAGACGCTGCACCATGGGAGCATCCAGCTTACCCTCACTCGTGAACAACAACCCGAGATACTTGAACTCGTCCATCTGAGGCAAGAACTCTCCACTGACCCGGAGAGGGCAAGCCACCTTTTTCCAGTCGAGAACCATGGCCTCGGATTTAGAATTGCTGATTCTTATCCCAGTCGCTTGAGACTCTGCTGCAAACCGTCCCAGTGCATGCTGGAGGTTCTGATTTGATGAAGCCAACAGAACAACATCATCTGAGATGATGCGGAGATGAGATCCTGAGGTCACCAAACCAGACCCCCTATGGTCCCTGGCTGCGCCTAGAAATTCTGTCCATAAAAATTATGAACAGAACCGGTGACAAAGGACAGCCCTGGTGGAGACCACGATGCACCGGGAACAGGTCTGACTTACTGCCGGAAATGGGAACCAGACTCCTGCTGCGGTCGTACAGGGAACGGACGGCCCTTAGCAAAGAACCCTCTGACGTTTGCAGCACGACGGAATTTAGTCAAGGGAGAACACGGCTTATTATTATAATTA
>JAADKR020000015.1:3031580-3041600 GCA_011763505.2 Lythrypnus dalli
GTGTGTGTGTGTGTGTGTGTGTGTGTGTGTGTGTGTGTGTGTGTGTGTGTGTGTGTGTGTGTGTGTGTGTGTGTTTCTTTAAAGGTAATTTGAATAGTTTTGTCTCATATCAAAGTCCGTATTTGTGCAGTACAAGTAATAGTGCAGGTAATATTGATACATTTTCAGCATGTTATGGCGCTCTTGTACCTGTGTTTGGAGGCAGTATGGCAGAGACCTTGATCTTCAGCTGCTTCACGGTCATGCTCTGCATCTGCTCGTTGGTGTTGCACAGATCGATGGTGTATCTTTTTGCCTGTAGTCCGATCACCACCACTTGGAAAATCATCCTGTTCTGCTCTGGCTCTGCTCTGGTTCTGCTCTGGCTCTGTGACTTTCTGAGCTTCAGCTCCAGCTCCGCGGACTGTGACGTCACACAGCACAGTTTTGCTTTCTATTTTGACATTTATTTATGTTCAGACTTTGTGATGTAGGTCATTTTTCTTCTTTTTTAAATAAAAATATTACTCGTTTAAAACTTGCCTATGTTTAACTTACTCCTACTGGGTCTTAAATCTTTAAATAATCATATAAATGTTTTTACGATTTGCTTGAATCCACGTGACTTCTGCTCAGGGGAATGCAAAAGTGCAGCACCATTTAATGCATAACTGCGTGATAGAGCAAAGGAGCAGCATCAAAATGAGCGTCCCAGGTCAAGAGGAGAAAGAATACGACCCCAATGACAGCACCCTGAAGTTTGTCAACAGACCTGACGACCTGGACCCCATGTGTGAGTCTGCACGCATCACCCTCGTTTTTTTGCCTCTAATATATCATTTTAAATATATTCTGTTTTATACATGAGAGTTCTATCTTCAGACAAATGCACCGATACTACATTTTGGTGTGTATTTATTGCATTGTGCATTTTGTGTATGCATTTTCATAAACAATGGCAATAAAACAATGATGGCAAAATAATAACTAATTCTGTCCATTAATTTTAAATGGAAACACACAAGGGTTAATAAAAATACGACTGGGTTTGTGTTGGCCAATGTTTGGTTCACTAGTAGTAGCTAATACATGATTAAGTTATGTGTCAACATATTGTAATAAATGTGTGTGTGAAATGCTCCAATGGCTTTGTGTGCTCATCTCCAGATGAAGGAGGCCTCTGTGCAGAGATGTCCTGTGGTCATGCAGTCACCCCTCAGTCCCTGACCGCCTGGTGCCGCAGCCTCGTGGACCAGGTACTGACTGAACAGTCACACTTTGACTTACCATTATTGACACACTTTCACTCTTCATGGTGTGACTGTACAGGGGCAGTTCAAGTTCAAGTGTCCTGCTCTGAAGAAGGGCACTGTCCAACCAAGAGTGGCCCTATCAGGAGGTGCGCAGGCTGGCCCTGCTCACAGATGAGGAGACTGAGTACTTTGAGGAGAATTTGGCCCGTTTAGCTGCTGCAACGTACTTTGAGTACAAGAGTGTGAGTATTACTGACAATACAATACTGTCGATATTGAGCCTATTTGCTGGTTTAAATTATAATGTGACTTGTGTGACTCTTTCAGTGCCCTGGCTGTGAAACGTTTGTGGAGAGAAAGGATCTGACCAACCTCAATGTGGAGTGTCTGGTGTGTCAAGCAGAGAAGAAGAGCTATGAGTTCTGCTGGCAGTGTCTCAAAGCCTGGAAAGGTCCTGCCCCTCGCTCTGACCGCTGCGATAATGAGGGCTGCACCAACATTGAGCTGCAGCTGCTTCTCAATTGTAACCTTATTAACCTCCGAGATGTGCAGGGGGCAGACAAGGTGCCCTCCATCCGGGCCTGCCCCACCTGTGGGCACAAAGTGGAGCACAAGGGGACAAAATGCAAGAACGTGATCTGCCCTCGCTGCCAGAAGGAGTTCTGCTTTGTGTGCCTGAAGCTCACGCCCGAGTGCCTGAAGACCAGCTCCTACTTCATCCCCTGCAGCGCCGGAGTGGCCCCCAGACAGACCTCCATCCCAGTGTGGCACCGGACCTGAACCTGCTGTCCAGCGTCTGCACAGGTCACTATTCAGTCTCTGTCCACTTTAATGCCAAATGCATCGTTCATTTACTTATTCACTGTGTACTTGTTTCCTCTTTCTGTCATCATTGCATTTAAGCAAAGGGTTTCTCCCATTTTCCTGATGTTTCCTGTATTACTCCTGGTGTTGGAAAGCTTGCATTTTCAAATAAAGTTTGACCTGACAAAAAATCATCATTCATCATTACATTTATTTTCAAAAGTATTATCTTACTTTAAACAAGGTAAAAAAGAGTGCTCATACAGTACATAACCAAACACATTGTCCACATAGTAGTTTCATATTTAAACTGTGTTCCTTTACAACAGTAGAACATCCTATTAACTGAATAACTAGTTGTATACATTTTTAATATTTCCACGCTTGATGCTGCGTGCTTCTGACTGGTTTATTTGGTAACACTGTTGGACGATGGTTTCTTCTGTGGCCTTTGGGAGAATATTTGTTTACATTGTCACTAGGGTAAGCGCTTTTTTGACCCTCAAACGTACCCACTTTGTTTCCTTTGTTCCTGTGGGAAGCTTGACTGACCTTGAACACATCCTGGTGAGCTTCATCCTCCCAGTAACAGTGTGCTTCCATCAGTGTCTTTTCAGCCTTTCCTTCTTTATTTTCAATGGGAATTTCAGGATCTCTTCCCCCTGTAAAATTAGACACAAGTCTCATAAATGCTCCATCTTTTCCATATTTTCCATGATTTTCCACAGACCATCCAAACTAAAGCACACAGTTTAAGAACTTACCTTTCATGTACATGAGAAGATAAGCTGCACAGGATCTGAAACACATGAAAAAACAGTTGGTATTTGTTTATGGTAGGTCAATATTGCAGAAAAAAACATTAAAATAATTCTTATAGATATATATAACCAACAATAGCACATTTATAGGCATATTAAAGGTGAGACACTGCAGGTGAATAGGAAAAAAAAATAAATGCAGATATTAATTTGAAGGTTTTGCTGTAGATCACTGACATAACTATGAGGATAAATGTATTTCAAGTTTTGTGTCACGATATAAATAAGCCTAAAAATGCCCAAAATTGCAGATATTTTCTTGACTTTTGCCTGATAATTGCCTCAAAGATGTTTTCCCCGACGCCAAATAGTTCATTTTCTGTTGATTAAAAAAAAAGAAATGTTAAAAACAACAATGTTAATACAAAAACCTGCAGTAGCAATAGCATTATATGATATGATCCTCACCAGTTTAACTCTTTCATCATCAAAACAATACCACTCTTTTGTTTGAACAGAGAAGATAAATGCAACATAATGGCCTCCAGACAGATTCCCATAGTGTTTGACCATTGCATACAGACTGTAGGTACAATCCTGAAATAAAACACATTTGTGAGCTTTTAGAGCATGCATTTCATAACGTTTTCAGTTATTTTTTTCACTGGTACAAAACAGTGCAGATTTATATACAGTAAATTAGAAATGCAAACTTCAGCACAATGACATACGGTAAAAATAAAAAGCAGGGTATGCATATTTCTTAAAAATAATTCAAATGACCTTTATCTGTAGCATGAGGGGCACTTCAGCTTCACAGTGCAGTTTGACATTGCATTTCAGTTCATGGTCGTAGTGGAATCTCTTCAACAGAAGTGTCAGAACATCCGGGGCATGAGTCATCTCACACATCTGCAGAAAAGTAAACCGTTTTTACACACATAATATTTAAGCGCTTTAGCTGCATAAATAATACTTACAATGGCTGTATCTTGCTTTTTATCGCAATGGGAACAATACATTCTGTTTTCACCACTGAGCTTTTCTGCACTAAAAAAATCTTCCAAACCTTTGTCCTGCAAGAATTATTCATCATTATTAATACTACTTTTACCATTAACATCTTCAGTAAAAGTACAGTACCACTCTGAAGGCTCGATGTGGCTCTTTTATAGACAGTGGCAGAATCCAGAAAAAGCCTGGCACTTCACTTCTGTGTCCACACAAGTAGCACTGCACCACGTGATTCAGGGCTCCTTTGAATATCTGAAAAAGATGAGAAAAGTAAAGTTTGATCAGTATCAGGAAGCTCAAACAAACACCACACAAACCACAAACATCTGCTCCCTCTTCTTTTATCTATCCAACCATCTATCTATCCATCTAAAACAATTGCCTAGAAGTTGCTCTAATGTAAAAAATATATGTGATTTTTGGGAGCCAAACTGTAAATTTTATTTAGTATATGTCATTATATAGTCCTATTATTATCCCAATAGGAAGACTCACCTCATTTTTTATGATGAGCACCAACCACCCAGCCACTACACAATCTAATATAATGATATATTATAATGAAAGATAATATAAAAGAATGATGGTTTACCTTCGATGCCTCTGGACTTGTTAAACGCAGCACCTTTTCAAAATATTCTGCAGCATCTCGTTGCTCATAAACTGTAATGAAAAGGAATCAGTGTATAACTTATTATTATGAAACAAGTTTTATTGTGTATTGTATTGTAATATTACCATCGTCAATGCCCAAAGTCCGAGTGATGCCATGTGTCCTTGTACTATTTTTCTCTAGATGAGTGAAAAAGTCCTTCAGATTTGCGTCAAGAGTGCCTACATCTGGACTGCATCTATGAGAGAAAAGGAAAATAAGGTTAAGCTGAATCCATAAAACTGCAGGTGAAATTTGCACCAACCTTTTAATTCTGTCTCTAAACTGCTCGGTCATGAACAGCACCTGCAGGACACTGTTTAAGTAGCAGGTCAGGCCTGGACTGGTCAGCCCATGGAAATCTGAGCACAAACAATGAAAGAATGCTACTTTACTTTATTAAAGATAGAATAAATGTTTACTGGAACTCTACCTTACCTGAAATACTGAGTGACTCTAATCTCTTCCTAAATATCTGCACGGCATGACTCATTTCACACAAGCAACTCAGGTCTGTCTTCATACTGCAAGAAATAAATGTGTTAGTGAAAAAAATAAAGAAAAAATTGCCTTCTTTTTTTTAAATTCAACACTCAATAAATCAGGCTAGGAATTAAATATAAAAACAACCCTTTGAAAAATCTTCAAAAATATTGTTAAGTACAAGACTGGGACGTTTGAAGTCTGTAGAAGCTACTAAAGTGTAAGTAAAATGCATTTGGAGAAAATAGCCCTTGAAAAAGCACTTTCCCATTTAAATCTATGGAGAAACAACAATGAATCAGTGCAACAATTCAACATGTTATTCTGAAAATTACGTTTTGTTTAGAATAGGGGGAAGTCAACTGTTAAGAGAGTTAACCTGAAAATGGAAAAATAAAATAAAACATACTTCCCCCCTTAAACATTTCTCGTTCAACCATCATGTAAAGTGGTTTCGTTCTCTGATATTACGCTCGTATTGAGCTATTTTAAACAAAACAACACCCTTGAGCTGAACTTTGTGTAAAGAACAAGATGGTAACATTGGCAAACAAAGTGCGTGACGCAGAAGGACGGTAAGGTTCGGTTATTTCCACTTCCACAATGAAATTTACGGGACTTACCATGTTTACTTCCAACTGCTAAGTTTGCTGTTGATCCTGTCATCGCCCGATCCGCGCCTTGGCCCGATCTGCGCGTAATTCGATCTGCGCATGCTCATATGTCCTCGCGCGCTCGCTTTTACACATTTGAAATAAGGAACGCGTGTTGTACTGTAAGGCTAGTGGGGTTGCTTGGTCACTGCGGATTGGGCAAAGTCGCGGATTGGGCTGTGACATCCCCTTAACTTTCACTTTCGACATTAATGAGTAAAACACGAGAGCCGCTTAGTGTCCAAAAGAGGTACAACCCGGAACAGGACAGGAAGAGACAAAAACAAAACAAAACAAAATATTACTTTAATTTAGGGCTATGACATATTTTTTGTAAAAGGCATATTGTTAAAGCTCAGTGACTGAAATATAAATGTTGTGCTTGTGTCCTCATATAAATGTCTTTTGATATAATATCTGTCACACTGCTGTATTTTTAAAAACCAGTAGGTGTCAGTATTAGCACATCATTAAAACTGAGGCTGCTGAGAGACAAGATTGCCCACAAAAAAGCCTTTTCTGTGCTTTATTTCCTATTTATTATTACACCCTGCAATGCACAAACTATCCAACAGTGTGAGCTGCAGCACCCTCAGCACCCTTACTTCCCACAGCCTTGCCTAAAGTCCCATTATAAACATTTACATCCTCAAAGTCAGTATCATTCCCTTCCCTACAGCATAAAAAATAACTGAGTGTCTTCTCATAAGATATTGACATATGATTTCAGACAGAAACTCTTTTGTTACTTGGTCATCAGGTTAATACTTTATTTTGTTTGATTGCAGCGAGTTGAAACAGTGGACAGAAACGAGGAGGGAGATAGAGAACGAGTATGTCAGAAAAGGAGACTACAGACTTCGGGGAGCTTCGTATCAAATCTAAAGACAAAGTCATCATCAGGCAACATTAAACATCTTTAAAAATAACATGAACATACTCTGTGAGCTCTATATGGCACTGTATTACCCTAGACATGTACACAATACCAACACTTTTGAGCCACAGCCCTACGTCTACAGCTTCAGAGCAAAGCCATAAAATCTATCTCCATATTTCCATTTCCAACAAAATGTTAATTTACAGTTCAAATTTCTTATGCCACATCAAGGCACCTTAACAGTTGAAATCTATAGATAGTTATTTAAATATGAAAGCAGAGGCACATTCATCTCAACTAAAACATACAGTAAATAGTTTATATGACCACCAGGTTTCAGTCCAGTCACTACAATACGTCATTTTGCATGCTTTTGGTCTGTATGATAACCGAGACAGAGTGGCATAAGAAATGGTCCAAAAATACAGCATGTGCATCTACAGGAATGGCTTCGGATATTGTATTAGACAGCAAGGCTTTATACATCGAAATTAAAACAGCTGGACCATTTATATGATTGTTTTGGTTTTCTGAATCATAATGCCAATTGTCACACTTAAACACAGGAAGCCTTTGTGCACCCTTGCAGTCCGTTACTTTGTGTTGATTTCCTTCTCAAAAGCCATCCCAGCAGTACCATGACACGCCTGTACACTTATGAAAGAACAGTAACGTAGATATGAAGTTATAAAATATATGAAACAAAAGCCTTGGTGAGGATATAGATGTGTTGCTCATGCGTTGTGGATACAGAAGCCAAGTTTCTAGGACTACTGTTATATGTATACCAGATATTATACAGCTTCAACGGGTTATTTGTGTCAAACCAAAAGACTGCAGCTGTACTTCATTAACCTCATGACAAGATTTACATTCATCATTTTAGGTTCACCCCCTTTCCACCGGGTCAGAGGGCTTTGACAGAACAGTACAAACAGAACATGAATAAAAAGGCCCACGACAGTTTCGGTCTCCACTTTGGCTGCAGAGCTCCACCTCGTCCTCCTCTCCTGTTATGACAGCGCTTTCTATCACACATCTTCTCTCCCTTACAGATCTGTCAATTCCTCTCAAAACACACCTCAATACCCTGAATCCTTTCTTGTCATTAGTAAGGGAAAGTGCTTGCTGTTTCAGCAAACTGAAAGCTACTCAAAATGAAGGCTGACTGGTAACTATACTTTTAAGTGAGATGATAGAAAAGGAAGTGCAATGGTCTAACCCAGTGACCAGCTACATGTCTAAAGCAGCTACAATTGTCTCATTAAAATGAGCACTTTTTCTATTTAGAGCATCTTCTCAAAAAGGTGCTTTCATACGTCCAGCTCCACTGAGCATCAGAAGTGCACATGATCTGTCATTGTCGTATGCATCAGCCACACAGTCTTTCATATGTGGACACTAACATCTACATTAGCTGCTCCACAGAAGGAGGAACTTATATGAGCCTTCAAACCACATGGAATGATAAAATCCCCCTTCATTCACAGCAAGGCACACTTACATCCACAAAGACCTGCCCAGCTCCCCTTATACTTATACAAGTACTGTCATTGCTTTAAAGCGTCACTTTCATGTCTGTTTTGTCTTTTCATGCCCACACATGCCTCCCCCAGAAGACCTTATCTTCATTATGCAATGACTATAAACACACACACACCCTGTTCATATTGGTATAATATTGATAATACAACAAGGGAAGAAGAGTGATCAAGCTCTAGGACTATGACACACTACAGAAGGACACGAGAGACTGGGAGAAGACAGAGCAGGAGTAAAGTTTTCTTCAGTGCTTCTTTGCTCCTTCTCATCCCACTCTTGATTAAGTGCCTAGCTCGGACAGGGTTCGGGTTATGTCTGTTCAGCGCCTGTACTCCTAGGGTTTGCTGCTGCCGTCCCGTTGTTTCTTCCCCGTGCTGCTGCCGGTGCTGTAGAGGCCGGTGTTGGCCACGAGGGGGTGTGGCGCTGCACCCATGTAGGGCCCAGTGGCGTAGTTAAAGATGGCAGGGAGGAAAGGCAGTGGTTCTACTTTGTCTCCCCCGGGGGCCACCATGTTGAGAGCCACCGGGAGGGCGGCCAGGTTGTAGGGGTAGGCCAGGAGCTGGGGTCCGTACAGCAGCTGGTACGGGTCTGGGTAGAAAGGCAGCTTGCTCAAGTCTCCCCCGTTAGGAACCACCACTTTCCCCAAAGAACCGAAGGGAAGAGTCCCAGCAGGATAGGAGGACACGAGCAGGGTGTCGTCCCGCTGCTTATGGCCGCGGTAGCTGTCCGGTGCTGCGAGTGGGACGGGATAGTCCTGTGAGTACGTGTCCTGGTCGTTGGCCTCAGGGGGGGCCCGTGACGCCCTGGGGAGGGGCAGGGCGTGGGCAGAGGGGCGCTCGGCAGCCACAGCCGCCCCGTCTTGGTGCTCGTGTGCACACTGGGGCTGCCGGGTGGACTCGGCCGCCTGTCCCAGAGCGGAGGCAGGACGGCAGGGAGACTGGGGGGTGTGTCTGTGTGGGGGGTTGCCGTTCACGGTGGCAGGAGGGGACGGCACGGGGCTTACAGGCTCCTCTTTTGGTGCCAGTAAAGCATTGCGGTTGTCCAGAACTAGCTTCCTCATCTGCTGCGCTCTCTGCCTCTCCCTCTCCGTCTCCCTCTGCAGCTCCTCTCTCTCTTTGGCGCGTAAGGACGACATGCTCAGGTCTTGTGCTTCGTCGGGCGAGTGACACCCGGACTGGGGCTGGACTCGGAGGTCGTGCCCACGAGGCGGCTCCTCGAAGCCCGGGTGCAGATACCTCCCGCTCTCGCTCTGCCTGTCTCTGCCCATAATGACCCCGTCCCGATTCCTGTGCCCCGCCTCCGAGATGGGAGCTGTTGCCATGGAAACAGGCAGCAGCGGCGGCGGAGCGGCAGCGGCGATTTTGGTGTTGGCGGCACTTTGTTGCACGTGGCTGCGTATGTCTAAGTTTTTCTTGCTGGGCGTGCGGTAATCTAAGCACTCGGGTCCGTTCATGATCAGGACACTTTGCGTGGGTTTGCTGGGCGTCAGGTTAATGGGGGCGTCTAATGAAGGCTCATATTGATGGGCAGGTTCTCTGTCCTCTGTCGTCTGTTTGCTCAAATCGTTCTCAAATGCGTGTGTGCTCTGTAGCTCTGTGGGTGAATAGCTGATGACCGAGACAGAGGGGGCTGGCGGTACCTGCTCATTCTCGCTCTGTAATTCCCTGCTAACGGTTTGTATTTTTGGCTCTGCATCTCTCTCGTCTTTGTCCTCTCTCTCTGGGGAACTACTCAAGTCGTGGCGCCGGATGTGCCTGTTTAAAGCTGACGACGTCTTGCACACTTTGTGACACTGTGGGCAAGTGTGTCGCGATAACGCCCTCCTGCTGAGCCGACCCTGACTCGAAATACAATCTGCAGCGCAAGAGCCTTTATCCTCGTCATATTTTGAGAGAGCTGGCGCTTGTTTAGGCCCGGCTCCCTCGGTTGGATCAGTAAGTGCTAATTTAGGGGCTGCTAACTGGGAGGGGGACTCTGCAGGCCTGGGATGCTGGGCTTT
>JAADKR020000015.1:4276776-4287467 GCA_011763505.2 Lythrypnus dalli
CTCCCACATGACCTTGCTGTCAATACAGTCCTTATTAAACACCGCTCAGCCACCTGAAAATCCCAGCTGCACAGCACAACAGAGTAATTCACGTATTTGAAAGATATATAGTGAACTCTGGACACACACCGATAAAACATGTCGAGGTATTTAACCCCAACCTGCCATTTCTAATGTTGCTGTCATTCATTTGTCAAAGGTGCAGAGATGTGACAGCAATTTGGCAATGTCCGCGCAATGTCTCCAAATACAGCGGGCAGCGGAGGGCAGTTTTTTATTCCCCCATATCAAGCAGGTATTGATTTTTCACTCATTACTGGAGAATGTAAAAAACAGCTTTCGGAGCATGGTGCCAAATGCCACAAAACACTGCACCGGCTTTATCAAATACAAATAGACTGCAGTTTAAAAGAAGTGCAGCTTAAATTGGAATTCAATTATTGCCAGTGTAGGTTTTCTGAAAGCAAAACATGTCATCAAAGGTAGTTTCAGAAAAGAGCAATGGGTTTTGCTATAGTCGAATGGAGTCTGTGGACGCCAACCTTAGACAGAGTAAAAGTTTTTCTCTTTCCCCCCTGCTATTATCTGTTTCTTGGAAAAGCTTATAGAGAAAAAAATATAATCATTCCTTAGAGGAGAGGCAAAATAGTGCATGAACACTTTACGAGCGTTAGAAAGCTTTAGAAAACCATTTGGAAAAAAACTTTTATATATGCAATGAAAAGTGTAGCTGAATTTGTGAATGTGCTCCAAGTGGTGCCTCTTTATGAATTCTAAACCAGTCGGGGAAAGCATTAAAAGCACAAATTATGATGGCTTGGTTACTCTATGGTGTTGATTTTTATACTAGTTTGTTGCATGGAGTTGCATGTAAGGCATAGAAAATAAGACTGTTGTAATGTTTTCCATATTGCTGTAAATACTAGTCATTTCCTTTGTTCCTTATATTGTGCAATGGCCATTTTGTGATGCACAGCCACAAATGACTTTGGTAAAGAGCAGCCCAAAGTGAAAGCACATGGTTTTAATTTAGCTATGCAGCAAAAGTGATGACGAAACACAACATTTTCAAAGGAGGGAAAAAAATGCACATGGACATGCACTTAATTCCTCCAGTGATTGTTATTCATTTAGCCCACACATGCTCACAATATGCTAATGCGGCCCATATGAACAAGGGCCTAATGCAATTATGTAAATGGTGGGGCGTGTTTGAGCGAAAAGTGCACAAGTTGAGAAGAGGTAATATGCAGATTACAGAGACTAAAAGAAAGCTGCAGGATAGTCATTATAGAGGAGACTTGCAATGACATACAGGACTTCACAAGGACTGCACTTTTGAAGATGCAATGATTGATCCTGTAATTTGGACATGATTAATCTCACTCAGATCTAAATGGACAGGGCTTGGTTTTAGCACATTGACCTTGTTTTTTATGTTGTTTTTAGCCTGTAGTAGGTAGTAGGTAGGACAGTGAATGGTGGAATGGGGAAAAGAACAGATTGAGACCGACATGTTGTTTACCAAGATAATCTATTCACGTCCATACATTTCCCATCCTTTTCTTAACCATTGATACCAAATGCATTTTCCAAACGAAAACACTGTCAACTTAATTATCACTTACAGCTCTAAAATGCCCTGTCAAAGCTTGTTTTCCTGATGTGATGTTGCAGGCAGCTAATGCATACATAATTTACCTCTGTCTTCAAGGTCCATATCTGAAAATACATGCACTGCCATTATGCCACTATAAACGAATGATTGACACCCACCCACTCCAAAACCTGCTTGTTTATAATACGTCAAAAGGCATCACACAGTCAACCAAAAAAACACGAATAAATGAAAGTACGTGCCTTGGTGCTAGTGATCTAGTGATGGGATTTGTGGCTCTTTGGGCTCTGATTTGTGCCGCCGAACATCAAAACAGCGGTTGCCTCACAGGCCATCACAAGAATGAATGATTTCATCAAAGGGAAAAGCAGATTGAAAGTCAACAAGAGGCAGATATCAAACATTAAAATAAACATGCAAATGTAATGTCAAAGAGTTGACAGTCAAACAGCGAGTGGATAATTGTCCCCTGCCCTTTGACCCTCCGAGCGAGCAGAAAATAAATAAATACTGCCATGCATAAAAAAAAAAACGATGAGTAAATAAAAGAGAGCAAAAATCATTCATTGCAATGTCTGATCTGTTGCTATGCAGCTTTTAACCTACATTTTAACCTGTTCAAAGGATCTGTGGTTTGCACTTTATAAAGCACCTGTTGCCTATTGTCATCATAGATATACAGGTATTATACACACTAATATCAAGTTTTTGTTGTTGTTTTGTTAGCCTAAAAAGTTCCATAGTGTACTTTTTATAGAGTAAACACAATAAATATTTTCATCATGTTATGACTGTGCTATAAAGTAAGGGCAGTCAAAGTTGATCCTGAACATCACATCAACAGTCTGGAGGCATCTCAGAGTCACTCGCAAAACAGAACCTGATTTGATGCAAAATAAAAAAAATAAATAAAAAGCACGTCTTTGAAATATGAGCTGGAATAAATCATTTGGTAAATTAATTAAGCAAATTAGGTAAATCCGCGGATGCTTGAGCGGATGAAGTCAGCGCCCTGGCACAAGGAGATTAATTAAGTGAATCGGGCGGAGCTGGCTTGCCCTTGTTTGGGTGGATGCGGCTCATATATCAGAGGCCTACCTGACGCCGAGGAGCACAAGGAGCACGAGGAGCATGAGGAGCACGAGGTGTCTGTGAGGGGGAGCTTATTATGAATGAGAGGGAGGGGAGATCACGCTGTGTGGGCCTGTCTCTGCAATGCATCTTTCAGAGTGTAACCTTTTACCTGGAGCTACCTGAGAGGCCACAGCAATGCACCAGCCATATGGTCTGCAGCATTAGACAAGTGGTATGCAGTGTGTGGAAAAGGAAAGTTATTTAAAGAGGTATAATTCTATGTTCATTATTTTTTAGTGGGTATTCAAGGGAGCGCAAGTCAAATGCAAGACTTTTTAATACCCTCTAATGCCCTCATACTGGAATTTAATGCCATTATTGAGGGCCATTTGTTCATCTGATTTTACTTAAAAAAGTGCAAGTCCCTTTAGTAAAAAAAAAAAAGACTCATTGCAAAAATGGATCCTTTTTTGCTATATTTCAAGCTTTTAATGCCTTAAATTTAGCATGATCAAACTAAATAGCCGTTTAATGATTTAAAACCCTGGGGCTGCGCTGTTACAGATATGCTGTCCAACCATTTCAAACTAATGCAATGTTCCTATGTCTTTTACACTTAAAATGATCTCATCTAATTCAGCCATTGAAGAAGAGATAATCTGACAGTTTGACTTTTTTTCTGATCTCTGTGCCGCACTTTGAGTGAATAAAAGCAGCCACAGACTCCTGTTGCTACATCGTGTCCTATTCATTCCTGCTCACATTGTTTTGAACATTGCTACTTCCATTGTTTCTCGCTGTTGCCCAAACAATGATACAGATGCGCTCCAGTTGAGTTATTTTCCAGCCCAGTGACAGCATCTGGGATGGAACCCTTTTCTAATCTCATCTGACTCTGCTTTACTTGCAAATAAAATAGGAAGCCAGCCAAAGGCACAAACAGCAAGCACCAATCCCTGCATGGGGTTGGGCACAGTTATATTTTTATTTCCATTTTTATTAATGCAAGTGCTATAATGACACTTGGTTTACGATAGCAGTACCTAAACTTTCTTAAATGCTGTCTCAGGATACACATAAAAAGATGCCAGCTAAAAGAAATTGTCTATAGATTCTCTCTGCCTACTTTTTGACTAGTGTTGTTATGACATACCTCTGAATTGTAAATTATTAAATGCATTAAAGCGCTGCTATAAGATCAGTTGCATACATATGTGATTTATACATGTTTGAAGTCCAATAAAACAGTCATATCTAATTAAATGACCACAATATGCCTGTGAGCCGACTTGAAGCAGAAACCCCCTGAAATCTCTCCATCTGTGCCTGTTCCTATATCGTCCCATTATGTGTCGGGATCACCATCTTGTGTATACTCTGTGCCTGTGCCTGTATACAGACTAAAGGGACTATAGATTACCATGCTGAAGTAGGGCAGCGCTCCCAGGAGGACCGGCTCCTCACACTCACAATGACACTGTGGTGAATACTCCCACTACAACATTAAAGCGCCGCAGCTGCAGTACATTTCACTGGAACATCTGGTGCTGTCGGCTTACGGCGCACAGACTCCACCGAATGTCAAAACCGCCGCTTTTTTCTTTAAGGGGAACTGCCAAATTGTTTACATAGCATGTCAACATTTATGTGTGGTGTGCAGGAGAGGGGGGCTTCCCGTGAGCTAACCAAATGTTTGTTGTTGGAGGCAGTCGAGCAGGACGCCGCGAATGATCAATTAGACAGGGTTTACTTGTGTCGACTGGTACTTGAGAGTCAGAGCTTGCTATTTTATAGTATTGGACTCTTGCATTTTTTTCCCTTTCTCCAAATAGTTGTTATTTTTTGCTGTTCAAACCCAAATACTTAGTACAAAGACGAGTACATTGCACATTACAGCAGTTATTGCAATGCTTTTTGCTATACTGTGCAGTGCCTTTCTATTATAGTACAGCCAACATTCTCTGTATGCAAAAAAAGGAATAGAGCTGTCACTTGATGTTTACAATGCAATGATTGTACTGTAGCATAAAAATAAAACAAAGTGAAATAAGGCAGCCAGGTCTAAACATCAGCTTAAAACCAGAGGCCAGTGAGTTGTATTTGTCAAACTGATGTCACTCTTTCCTCCTGATCAATGAGTGACTGATCATCCAAGAACTGTATGACTAACACACAGCTGGATGATGGATTATCAAAACTCCAGGTGTTTTTACATGTTTTGCCTCATTAACTCTAAACCACGTTACGTCTGGCCCTGCCTCGTCCAAATGCCTTTTCCCTACATTGAGCGATCTCTTTTCCACTGCTATGCCATACTACACATGTAAACGGATGGCATTACTGCAGGAAAGCACCGCCATCAATCCACAAATCTATTTAGAAAAATGGAGTTTGTTAACGTGAATCTATGACGCTTGAGGTAAATGAGAGAAGGAAAGCCAAACACAACCTTTTTTGCTTTAAATGGACGGCCTTTCCTTCCCTGTGCATGTCTCCGGCTCATTTCTCACTCAAATGTATGTTTACCAGTTTTTTATCAATTCCACCCCGGTGACACATTGTAATTGGCTGATTCGATGTTTGTCTAACAACCAATGGGATATCAATATCATCTCGGCTAATCTCAGACATGCCTTAATGCAGCTTTGTGCCAATGGCTTTGTGGATCATAGATTTCCATTTAGAAGCACAGTGTAGACTTTGCTCTCAGTGTGGGCCGGGTAAAGAGACGGGCCACAGACAGGGAAGGATATGTTCTGTGATTGAAAAGCACTTTAGTGTCAATGCTAATCAAGCACAAGGTCAAAGGTTAAAATAATGACTTCCAATAATGCCCAATTGACCTTTTAAGTGTTCTGCCACAATCATGGAGAGATTGAAAGAGTGTTGCCCAAAGCTTACTTGAACACTATGCATTTCCAAGACAGAAACTGCAACTTTCCCAGCAAATACTCTTTTTATGTTGTATTTTTACACTACACCACAAAAGCACCCATTGTTGTATTGCAAAATTTTGGTTTAGATATGTGCATACTTAGCCGTCCAAAGTATGGAATGAATGGGAAAAAGCAAAAAAAACTGTCCCTTGTGACTTGGCTATTGTGATCTAAAACACTGTGCATCTCCATTGAGCATTAGGATAAAACTACCCATGGTCAAGTGTGCTTCCATAATGACTGCATTCTCAACCTGGTCATCATTGCTTGCTGGAGATATCCGAGCCTACAAACAATTCAATTACCTTCAAAGCCGCCATTTATAGTTTGAGCCATATCAAATTAACATTTTTATGGGCCATTGCCCCACTCCCAACACTCCTTGCATCTAAACCCCTTAATTGTGACCAGCCAAACCCCTTTTACACACAAACCACCAGACTACCAACACGGACCTGCTTTAATCTGAATTTAAATGGCTTCATTTACTTTGTCTCCAAACATTCCACAGGAAACACTGCTAGTTACTGCGACATGAGAGTTAAAGGATCCAGCAAATTAATCTTAAGATCATAATGTGTGAAACAATAAGCTATAAAAGTCCTAAGTGTAATTCTGCAAACAATGCTGTTGAAAAAACACATTACAGCAAGAGAGAGAGTGTTAATGATTCTTTGAGTGCAATTTCAGAAGAAGACTCTCCAGAGGGGAAAGAGGGATGGCGCTAAAAATAGACAGAAAAAATCAGAGGAACTGCCAGAAGAGAAACAAGTTGAAACTTTTAGAGGAGTTCAGAGAATAAAAAGCTGCTAATTAGTGAGAAAAGCTTGATCGACAGTAGCAACAAGACCGACAACATCATATGCTCGCTTCAAAGTTGGCTGACAAAATCTGACATGTAAATAGGGCACAAATGGAGATGTGATGTGCTTCAAAACCAGGCTTGTCGGAAATTAACACTCTGCAGTATGGCTACCAAAGCAGGTGCAAGATATCAGCGCTCAGCACTGCTTGTGTAGGGATAACAGCATCAAAATTAAATTAAAGCCGCAAGCGGCGTTGAGCGGCCCTCGCGCCACCCCCGCCGCGCCCATGGCAGCATGGTGGGAGATGGAGCATGGGATTCTTTGAGTTTTTTGATGTTTTTTTCATACTGGCCAAGTCTGCTCTATGCTATTGCTATTCAGAACCAAAAGTACCATGTATCAATAACAATCTGGCAATAAAAGCAAACAGATAAAGGATCCGCTCAGAAAACAACACAGTCACAGTTTGGCAGGCGGGACTCACCCAGAGCGGCAGGAGCAAAGAGGCTGGCGAAGACGAGCAGCCGTGCGGTCCACATGGCCTCCTCCTCTTACCGCCCGCTGCTCCACGTCCCAGAAGAGTTCAGTCCACAGGTCCTTTCAGTCTGGAGAACGCCTCTGGTTCCAGTGACTCCTCTGTGCTGCTGGTCCCTCCGTCCCCACCACGGCCAGATGCTGCTTCAAATCTGCAATGACACAAAAATAAAAACCGCATTCAGGAGATAATTCCGATCACACTGAATCATGCTTTTTCTTTCTTTTTATGGAGAACAATGGTGCATATTTTCCAGTATGAACAACACAACAGATGGCGGCGCCGCGGCTTTATCATCAGTCCTTATGGCTTTGTGGGTTGCAAGTTGTCGTCAAGTGACACAAAGCAAGTTGCTCAATCTCCAGTCATGCGCGCGCTCATACTGGGTGTGATCAAGTGCACCGGCGGATGTATTTTGGGATTCCGTGTTGTTGTTTTGTTCGCTCGGGTGTTAACTCCCCCACCTTAGCCACAAATCACCCCCATAGTGTGGTGAGAAGGAAGTGTAAGGAGCTATAGGAGTGTGTTAAAACAACATGCCTAAAATCCCAAGTGAGTACTTTGGTTTTTTTTTAAAAGATTGTCAGTGATTGTCATAAGAACCACAGCAGTCAATACTCCTCCTCCAAGCAGGAGTTGGAACGTCACAGTTTGAGTTTTGGCACCTGCAAAACCACTAAGAAATATTATCCCGCACAATGAAAATGTCGTACAAGAAGAGTGGCATGACTGACACTAACACTTAGCAACTGAGGGTGAAAATTAGTGCAACAGAAAAATCAAATGGGAAAGCGTTTACAAGGCCTGGCTCATTTGTTTTAGGGAAAAAAGAGAAAAAAAAATTAAGATGCAACAAGATACTCAAGTTTTTTCTTTTCTTTCATTTTTTTAAATATTAAATTAACTACTAGCTCTCCAGGGTGAACTCCATTGAAGTTGCATAGTTCTACAGACTACAATATCCATATCCTTCTTACATGTCCTTGAAGAGAACACATGCCATCGATGACATCATCACTTGCCCTGAAATGAGCAGCTCACATTGAACCCACTGTGATCTGTGTCATGTTGGCTTTTTACTGCAATTAGTGCTTAACAAGTGCAGATAGAAAACACGGAGCATGAAATGTTACATCCTGGAACAGTTGGAAGTACATTCTGATGAGATTATCCCCATTAAACCCCATATCATAATATTAAGGTTAAGTCAGCTTTAATGACTGGGCCGCGCGAGCTCTGTGTAATCTACCATCAGTCATGAGTCAGGGCACACCACACTGCAGTGCACCATTGCATGTATGAGCTGCGCTGTTTAGCCGGGCTGCACTGCGTTTAATATGGTGCATGGCTATTCCTCTGTGGGCCGGCTGGGTTACAAAAGGTCACCATGGCAGAGCAGACACACACATTTTACACACTGAACAAAAGGGTTCATGTTGGATGGAGACTCTGCCAGGAGGCCAGAGCAGGTTGTCATCCAGGATTTATAATGCAGCCGCTAATCCGTAATAAAAAAGCCCAAGGACTAGATTATAGTAAACTAGTATTCTGGGATCAGGCATTAATGGGTTTAGGAGGAATGAGAATTAGGAAAGAGAACAGGCAAATAAAGCTTCAAAGGGAAATAAACACTAAATATAAGCTCTTTTACGTTACAAAAGGTACATTTTGGCATTTTATTGTGGAAATGTTGATTGTTTCATGACAGTATGTACAGCAATTGTAGATTTGCTGCTATAATAACTCTGATTTCAGCTAAAATGATTGGTTTAAGTTGGATGTCATTAATATAATATGTAATTTTGTTACTCATGCATGGAGCATCCTTCAGACACAAAAGATGATTAAAATGATGGGTCAAGTCAAATTAAAAACATATCTTACATTTGAATATATAGTTATTCTAGGGTATGCAACCTCTTGTCGATTCTTTCCATAAGAGAAACAGTAAAATGGGATTTTTTTCCCCAAAGTCATTTTAACATACTTATCCTTCTCCTAAATGACCATATAGAGCCAACAGAAACATGCTTTTATATAATACTTCCCCTCACTAAGGAAAGATTTTGTTGTCAGTGGCTATAATCCTTTCATTATGTCTGTCTAGGGCGTGATTACGTGTTGAATTTTGCATTTGAGGTGCTCTTGCCGCCTTCACTTCTTTAATATATGCTGCGTGTCGGGAGCTGGGAGACATTAAACAGTGATGTGAACGACTATATTTGATCAAAGCAATATCCTTGTGAGTAAACCGGTCTTTTAATAAAACGCCCTGACAGCTCTGGCAGCACTAAATAAAATACGGCTTCAGATCTGATACAGTGGGTCCCTTGACAACTCAACAACAATGCATTATTGCACAAATGATCACATGGTTTGAGCTGTAAATTGGGAGTTTTGCAGTAATGATTGGGGTATTATGTGCAGGACTGGACTTCCAATACAGACAACAAACAACCCTTTTTTGTTGATTTTTTTAAATACTTTTCACGACTTTTTAACAATGATGCCTGGACAAATCACTTGACTACTATTTCAAAATACTGATAATACCTTATTCTTTAATTACTTTTTCATTTTTTAGAAAGGCAACAAAGCTGCAGCCGACCGAGCGCAGGTGCCACCTCCAAATTATCACTCCAGACAAAAAGCTTTCGGCAATCAGAGCTGCTAATTTGCTTAGGCACAAACTGTCACCAGAAATTTAAAGGAGCGCACCGTAAAAATACATATTTATGAGTCGAAAACACGGGGAGTTGGAGCTGGTTCAGTGAAAAAAACAGGAGATAGAGCGGCTGCAGTCGGACTCTGCCAACTCGTCTTGTATTCCAGGAGGAGTCGTAAGATACATTACACTGACGTTTCAAGGGGAGCTCTTTTGGATGGGGATTTAGGATGACTCCCTCAGATACCAGGCCAACACTCACAGCCCTATCACAAAGATTACTTCATTACGGCAAAGAAAAAGCAGTGTAAAACTTGCATTCAGTTTTGAGGTGTTTTGCTGCAGATAACAAGAAGTGGGCGGGATCAAAGCTGGGAGTGAGAGTGGATTTGCTTGAGAATGATTTGAAAAGGAGAAAAGTAGTAGGTCTCAAGTGGTGTATTTTAATGCATTTGTTGTTATTGTCATTGGATATGTATTCTCAATAATATAAGTTTTTGCACAGTACTAATACAAGGAGGAGTGTTATAGTATAGTAGTAGTAAAATATATAATCCCAGGCTTTTTGCCAAATTTCTCCAATGTACTCTCCAGCCACTGTACACTTTGTTCAAACATCTTATTTCCCTTTCATTTGAATTCACTTTCAATAAACAATTACAGATTTGCCTACAAATCCTGGTCCTGGATATACAACAGCAGAACCATGTCTGCTCCTCTTTGGTCTGTCTGGAAACTTCCCTGAATACACATGCACTGACAATATAGTGAATAAAAGCGTCTTGCTCAAGGGCACAAGAATGCATTAAGAACTGGGATCACACCAACTTTCCAGCCATTTAATAAGTTTCATATTTCCAAATTACTTCATAACTGTCTGAAACTTCTAATCGAATAGCACAAACTTGCATTGGCATGAAATAAACAACACTAGATTCCATTGTATTTAAATATAGATATTATGGTAAATGATACATCTCCACCTGGGGGCAAACCTCTTCCTTCCTCTCCCCAGAAACTCCACATAATTGTCAATAATCCCACGTGGATTTGTACA
>JAADKR020000015.1:4437749-4448438 GCA_011763505.2 Lythrypnus dalli
TGTGTCCCCTGCTGCCTTGTTGTACTTCTGGAATAATTTGTAAATGGACTGGTTCAACTTTATTCTTAGTTACTGTGGATGTGGACTGCTATGTTTTACTGGGAGTAAGATAAATGAGATTGACGCTGAGATTGTACACTTTGAAGACAATACAGTAGTCTTTTTGAGCTTGAACAAATCTTTCAGTGATGACTATGTGTATGTAAATTCTTATAGCATCTTATTCTGGCTGCTATTTCTGTTGTTGTTGTTGTTGTTGTTGTTGTTGTTGTTTTTTGGCAGTCAAAATGTTAAAAAAAGAAAAAAAAAGGAATATGAATTGACTGTTTCAGATTTGTTAGATGACTGAGACAGTAAAAAAATAAAACAGTGCTTTCATGAAGACATTATTCTTTATGCAAATTTAACCAAACAAATCTAGATGATGGATTATCGCTGCTGCTGGATATTATCATATTCTCATAATGGCTTACCACTTTCTTCTGCACATGAAACCAAATGTTATCTCAGAACTAAAAGCAAAGCGAGAAAAGCCTTTCAGCTCCATGGGCCAACTTTTTGATAAGCACAAAGAGACATCTTAACCACTTGTCAGTCAGCTATCGTGGCCACGGTGCCAGAAAACAGGCATGTCCAGCAAAACAAACAGCCCGCACTGCTCCATCTATAACCCATCTCGGAATAAATGGGCAAAATCCGCCAGATCACTAAAGCGTTTCTTGATAGCGCACCAACAAACCTATTTGGCATCAGATATTGCATGAGGAGGCTAGACTGGCCAAGTGTAAATAAGAAATCCCAGCCCCGTGCTGGATGTATAACATTTTGTCAGGTGGCTACAATGAATGAGGAGTCGGCAATCAGCCCCAACCTTCGCCTTCACCAAGATGGAAGGCCTCTCGCCGCACACACAAACAACCAATCACGTGTGGACAGTGATTGATGCCTCGTGCGCCTTTGAAATCTATCACCTCGACCAAGTGGCTGTCGGGCGCGCGGCTGACACATTGTTAAACATGGTTTAATATGCATCAGGCCGGGCCAACACTTCATTAATTCTTTATTAGGCGGGGCGTTGTGAAGTCATTGTCCAAATGTGTGTTTAATAATCTCAGCACTTTGGATAACATCATTCAGTAAGCTCCTGAAAAAGGTTAACGCGCTCAGATCATTCATCCTCCTCTGCTTATACCTGGTGCTAGATGTATTCCAGCAACTACAGGCTGAGGGCAACCTTGTCACTGGCAGTCAGTCAGTCACAATCATGCCTAAAAACATTTACATTTACATTTGGAATAATGTCTATGTACAGAAATACACTGTGGTACAGGGGCTGGGCAAGATGTAGACTTGAGCTCCCTCTTCAGGCTCCAGTGGAATACTACATTTAATTATACATTTTTTTTTATTTTATTTACAAATTTAATAATACAGTTTTTGTAAGTTTTGTTGAACCCCTACCCTACCCCATTCATACTTGTTATCAGCAATTAGCAATTTGAGTATTTTTTTTATTGCCACATGCATCCATTATTTCTCCTCATATTCAAATAGTCAATGTATGATAACATTAATTTTCAAATATATGTTATCGTTCCACATTCACTCAAAGTTTCACCTTTGGCTACAATAAGTTTCTTTGAACACAGACGAGCAAACTCTCGTATCTGTCCAGGGTCATCGTTGAAAAATGATTTTATTATTTGCGATTGGAAGGTGGAGCAAGTAGGTCATCTTTTAGTGTGCACAGATAAGTAAAACTCAACATGGCCGTCGAAACAAAGCTCCATGTGGGTGGAAGAACTGAAAAGAGTGCTCCTCTCCCATGGGTGGCATTATGTGCCAGCAACAATGCAACTTGTGACGCATTGGCATTATCAATTTAGCCCCTTTTATCTTTTTTGGCAAGGTCTCAGCTTACATAAGTCACACAATGCGTAGATGTGTCTTATTTTGAGTTTCTTTATAACTATTCTCAGGCACAAACTGAAGAGGTGTGAACTGCGAGGACATCTTGGCAAGAAGTCAATAGCAGGCGTTATTATTGGTGTAAAAAACTCTGAAAAGGTGAAGTGAGGCTGCACAAAGGAAGGACAGGAGAGGCATTATCAGATCTAAGAATACAGTGACCTGTTGTCTCACTGCACTCATAAGTGAAAGAGAAAGAAGATTTCTGCTAATGAGGTGTTGGAGCCAGATATTTATTGACTTTTAATTTGAATGCATCAGTTGTTTTATTTTTGTTTTTGCAATATACTCCGTATCAAGTGTGGTAAACAGTTTTGACTAATACAAAGGTGGAAGAATAATGTATACATTTGTCTACATGGAAAACAGTTCTCACCAGCCATTTCTAACTGTTGTAATGTAGCAGAGGTTTGTGGTTTGATCTTGTTTTCTTTTTTCCCCTATTATTTTAGCCTTTTTATCCTATTCTACATTAGTGTTCTATGTAGATATTTGCATACATTATGTTAGTGAATTAAATTAAATTAAGTACAAAGAGCCTTGTTGCCACTCACAGCTGACTTTACACCTGTAATTCCCACTTTCAGATGTATATTTTTAGCCGTCTGAATTGTTGCTGTCCCCGCTGGCGTCCTCCCCAGAGAAATATCCGTCCAAACCCTGACATACAGCCTGTGTTCTCTATAGATCAAACAGGCCTGTGCTGCTCTGCCAACAGCCCTGAGCTGCACACTGTCAAATACTGTACATGAACCCTTGTTAATGCCCCCTAGTCGCTCATTGTGCTGCTGCAGGGATTTAACATTAGGGGACCACCATTTTGGAACAGTATGTGATTGCAATATTAACAGAAAGAACACTGGAATATGAACTACTGATGCAAGTCAAGGATCACATTCAGATGTCTAATCAACAGCACAATATTGCAGGAAGTACAATATTGCAGGAAGTACATTTTCCACTGTGGCTGCCAGCCCTGCATGGTGTTGCACAGGACACATCTCGCCCTGTTTTGGAGCACTTCCACTTGGTGCCAGTGGAGAGACAAGATAATCCTGTGAACCCTCTTGGAAACAGCATTGAGTAGATAGAATGAAGCGAGTGAATGCTGAAGCATGAGTTGTTTTTTACTGCAGTGAAGGAGAGTCTATAAAAGGGAGATGCCCTGGGTCTGTCCATCTGCTGCTGACTGTTCATTTGGACACTGCATTGGCTTGAGTTTGCATTTGTGGGGACATTACATTTTGCACTGCATTTGCTCGAGTATCAGCCTCTATTTGTTTTGCTTTTCCCTGTTTTGATGATTCGTGCAGCTCTGTGAGGAAACTTGTGTTCTGATATATAAAAACAACTTGATTTGATTTGCTATGTGAGACTTTACATGAGTTTACTTATTCAACTACAATACATATTTCTTTTCTTACAGTGCAATAGAAAGCAAGAGCTGAATGTCCAAACCTAAGCTGAGCACATATTGCTGTTTTGTCTTTGTGCAAGACACTTAACCCACATTTCCGGTAATTGCTTTTACATTCTCTGCATCCGTGAATATTATTTTTGCTGTACTCCTATTTGAGAACAAGTTTTCTGCCAAGCGGATACACATGCCAGGGGCTTCAGCTTTCTTGAGAGCAAAATTTCCGCTTTGTTCTTTGTTTTTGAAGAGTTCCATCTTCTTCCTCCCCATCCCACGCTTTCCTTTAAGAAGTCCCAATTAAAAGGAAAATGTTTGTGTGAGTTAACTTCAAACAATCACAGCTTTTCAGGGTACTGAAGGTGCAGCTTTGGCCCAAGTTCACAGAATAAAACTTTGTTCCACTTCTCCTCTTCACTTTTCTCTCCTGTGCCCGAGAGTGCTGTTGCTCTCATATCAGAGATCAGCGCATTTGTTTAAAGTGCAAATTAACTTTCATCGCGTTATGCTAAATTTAACATAGTATAAAGAAAGCCTTAATGCAGAAAGGAGGTCGATGAATGATGGGTGTTCTCATTTTTTTTGGAAAGCGTAACAAAAACTCCTCCCATCTCGGGCAATTAGTCTTGAAGTTTGTTTCTTCTCCATTGGCCAAAACGATATGCCAATTTGACTGCATGTGACCATTTCTTTTGGAATAGATCTCCAAATGGAAACATAAGATACATTTCCAAGGGGTTGTCTTTAATGAAGGGAAATATGAAACATTCGGTTTGACACATATGGACTGGAAACACCCTTTTATGTTTTATACTTTGGCGAGTAGAATAAAGACTTAAGTATAGACATAAGTAATTAGACACGTGAGGGAGTTTGGGAGTCGTGTTCCAATGTGTGCCAATTAACAGTGTTGATGTCCCAAAAGACAAATTCTGTTCACTTACTTAAATTTCCCTTCTAAAATGATTAATACATAGAATGATGAAGGCTGTCCTGGGACTGTAGCCTCGTCTCCTGTTTGCATAATGATTTCCTCTCACCAAAGCTGCACACTTGTCCTCCTTCAAGCTATTCTGATGTCCCCCAAGAATTACTGTCATTCCCCATAGGTTTAATTATTTGTAGATGTTTAAAACAGAAGAGAAGGCATTGTAATACGTCTGTCAGGGGGAAAGTTTTTTTTTTTAACAACTGTTCAAGTAGGACACAATATGCCTGGGTAATTAAAAAAGGTATTCAACAAAGATGGCATTTTGATTAGCGTTTCAAGCATTCTACATTTAGATAGAAAGTATTGATGCCTGGAGGGTTCTTAGACAACTCAAAGAAAGTTTGTTGTTTGTTGTTCCATCATTAAAATAAATGACATTATTGTTTTTTTATGGTTTGAGGTGACTAATTTTGCAGTATAGGTATCAGTAAAGTAGTGATATATTGGTACAGAGCTATGGTAGTAGGATAGTATTATTGTTTTCTGGTTTTGTAGTGTTGTAAACTTTCCTCTTTTACATGAACAGCATTTATGACAGAATGTAATGTAGTTTCTTTATTCTTGATAAATGAGAAGAGATTGGATAAATCACTATGTTTTGAATACAGTAATTTCTATACATACGATAATCACAGGTCTGACCCTGTAATCCATCTGACATTATGATATTAATCCCGTCTTGCTCCCATATGAAAACTGTATGCAATAACAGATGAAACAGTGTTTGTATAACCGCACCTTTAATATTTATGAACTCCTTTTTGAAGTGGTCCACTCATTAATCTGGGCTAATTATGGCTGTAACACTTAGAGACTGGATAGAGGGAAAGATGCACTCTAAAAGACACTCAAAAACAGCTACTCTGACTGTGTAATCCACACAACACTGTCCTAGTTAACACAGTGCATAGGAAGGATGTGATTGAATGTAGTTCTTTTGTAAAAACAGGTAGGCTACACATGCATTTTGCATGAATTACATCTAAGTGTTATTTGATCTCTGCTCTTTGTTGTCAGTCCACCCAGAGGACATTGATAAAACATGATATAACCACTGAATATAAAGCTTACAAGGGAAAGCTACATCTAAATACCCATGCTTTTCGCTATTCGATTTAATGACTGTTCCAGTAGTTGTTTTTTTGTAGTGCATCACTCAAATCTGTCAATATTTCTCAAATATCCGAGTAGAGTCATTTGCTATTGCAGAAGATGGTGCTGTTTCTCACTTTTTGTGAGTTATTCAAATACTTCTCCATCTTACTCATGCAAAAAGTTGTTTATAGTGAGACTAACACAGCTGCATAGAGCTTCTCTCACATTCATTTGAAATCATTTTGGTCCAAAGGTCAGCTTGATGCCACACTTTTTTACATTTTCTGTAAACAACACTGAAGCTTGCATTCCTATAATTACTGTAATTGTGGGTGACCAATACTGACCGCAACATGGAGACAATATGAATCACATTCTCTTCACAAATACTGAGACCTTGAGGGCAGCTCATTGAAACCAAGCCACAAAAGGAAATCCGTTTCTTGTGGCCCATACTTAGAGCATTAACTTTTGATAATGCAAAACCTGTTATGATGATTCATTTATTGGCTCATCACTCGATAAGTAAAATGAAGGACATTTTTGCCCTTCATAAATGCTTGATAAATGCACCTGCCCCATGTGTTTAATTTAAAAAAAATGAACACTCCAAATGCAGGATGGAATAAAACGCCATAACATTTGAGATTTTAGCCAATCTCGAGAGAACAGCAACATTATATGAGCAGGTACCTATGCTCAAAATGAGAATTGTCCAAACAAAGTAAACAATTGCCTCAGAGTCTGCTCTAATGTGATGAGGACCTCAGCTTCCCATCTCACTTTCCCAATCACTTTAACAACAATCAACATCTGTTACTTTTCTGAAGCTCCTGCTCAAAATCCTGAGTTTAAACTAATCTTACCGAGGTTTGACAAACAGGCCGAGAGTGTATTTTAACAAAATAAAATGCTCTATTTTTTCAAGCTTGTATTATCTTAGTAGTCATTATATTTAATTCCAACCAGGTTTAATTTTAAGATTCTTGTTTCTTGTCATGAATAAATAGCACAGCTGTGAGAACTTATTTCACTTAGAAGGATGCTGAGAGACAAGATTGCCTGTGCTTGTTTCCTATTTGTTATTATTACCTGCAATGCATCAACAACTAGCACCCTTAGTTCCCTCAGCCCTCATAAATAATATTTGTTAAAAGCATGACAAAAAAAGTCAATAATATAATTTATCGCGATATTTCCTGAGATGATTAATTGTCCTTTAAAAAAATACTGGATAACTCAAGCATGTCGTGATTACATGGCGTGGCGAGGCTAATTACATTATAATATCATTGTAATTGCATTGCCAAGGGTCACATAAAAGCGTGTCCTGTCACTGCTGCAAACATCCAAAGGCTGTGCAGAAGGTAATGAGACTTGAATGAGCTGTATTACTGTACAGCTCCTTCTCCTTCTGCATCGATAATGAACTGTATCTGCCTTTTAAGTGATGAGCCGTGAGAGATTGCCAAGTGTTCATATCTGAGGCATCAAACCGCGGATGCTTTTGCTTTTCTTTTTGAAGCGGAGAGGGCTCCTTGTTATTCTGGTTCTGGCGGATGACACTTCTGGGTTGGGTCCCAGTAGAGAAGCCCGAGAGAAACTAGGTCAAATGTTAAGTCGGCGGCTGAATCAGGAACAGTGCACAGAAGAAAGCTGACTTATCCGTTGTGTTGTGGCCGTCACTGTATCACTTTGTACTACAGGAGGGGAAAGGCTTGTACTTTATAATTATGAAAGCAATTAAGCACAATTTTCAACATTTGTAGAACAATGCAGATTTTCACGTCAATTTCTCTTTTATTTTTCAAAGCCCAACATCACAACAGCAGTTTCATAAAAAACTTCAGTAAAGTTCAGGGAGAAAGAAAGACGTTTGTTTGTGCAGCAGTAAAGAAGTTCTCATTAGGAAGATTTACAAGTCGCACTTTACTTTACAGGACGTAAAACTTGGTAATAGGATGACAATAGTGTGGTACTTAACAGTGCTATAACAATTGTGATTAATACATGGAAATAGGAGACTCATATTATCTATTTTATGGTAGTTTGACAAACCCAAAATGCAAAATCCCCAAAAAGCCCGATGACTTCAGATGAACACAAATAGAAAGAGAGAAGATGACAGGATAAAACTGATGTCGTGATGCAGGAGACTCGTGCTCATGACCCGGAGGCAGCAGTGACTCAAACTGTAGGTAGAGAAAGTTTGGTTTTGGTCCAAACTCTCCTGACCTCCACAAAGTAAAACAGAGGCTTTAGCACAGTCTCCTCCTCAGTTAAAGACTCAATGCCAAATGCTACAGTTCAGCTATTTTTCCAAACCTCTTCACACTTATGCCTGCATTAATTATTTCTTTGGCAGAGTAGCTTATTATAAAAGAACATTCTCCTATGTTTCAGGGAAGGACAAAATAACTCAAACTGCTTTCAGCATGAAAGTGTTTGAAATGATCACACAAATTGTTTAAAAATAATGATGAAAAATACAGAGAAGCTTCTAAAATATATGTAAATATCAGCAATATGATATCACCACATCTGATTTTTATTGCAGATGATTTTACATGAGTTTCTCCATCTTGTGACTTCTTATCTTTAGGCTTCTGCTCACACCCGCAGCAGACAGACTCACACCATTACGCGAGGCTTAATGAAAGCTCACCACTTCACACAGTCTTCAAGAGCCTCTCCAAAGTTTCAGGTGTGAGATAAGCTGAGACCTTTCTCTTTTGTTCAACAATTTGCATAATAAAAAAGTTGTTATCTTCAACAACTTGTGACTGGCTTCACTTTCAACTCTCTATCATGACTGTGGCATGCGTTTTTGTTTTTGTTTACAGCATTAAGCCCTACATTGATGTTAATTGGTCTCAGAATCCTATTACGTGCAGGTTATTCTCAACCCCTTATGCTTTCATATTTTTGAGCGGTTTCGCATTTTGTGTTCTCTCGTCTTTTATGCATCAAAACAGCCTTTTTTAACCTTTGATGGCCGACTGGCAGGTTTGACACAAATTGAGCGGAGGAAACGATGATTAGAAAGCTCCTGACAGACGGCCGGATGTTCAGATAATGCAGCAATTTGTGAAATGCGGTGAAATGCGGAGGTATGTGAGGCTTTGGAGCTGGGTCACAGTCTCACTTTGTACAGAAATCACTTCTGTAATTTGAAGATAATATGAGGGTCACTGATGCAATCGTTTCAGATGAGTTGAAATAAAGAAGTGAAATATGCTTGACTAATGAAGTGGATGGCTCGCATTGTGGTCATTTCCATGGGTTTGCAAAGAGAAACAAGGAACTTTGAGGACAACTTTTGCTTTTTTTGCCTTCTACCATTCTTCTATTTGAGTTTGATGTTTGAAACTGTAAGCTTTATATTTTCTTGACTTTTCCTTCATATTTTCCGTTGTGAAAGCATGCAATTTCCAAAAACTGATTAAAATTTAACTTGGACTCTTCTGAAAGTAGCTCTGTTTGTGATAGAACAGACTCTGGCACAACAATAAAAGCAGCTCCAACAGTGTAAAAGGTGGAAACCCTTCGTAAACAGTGCATGGCTTGGCAAATCCAATACGCTACAAAGGTCCTGTAATTAGATGTTTCAGCTCAGTGATGCTTAACATTGCTTGTTCCCTATTGTATTAGTTTCTACTTTTAAGTTTGCCATTTCCTGCCCCAAATGTGTTTTCTTGACCAAAGTTGTTCAGTGTCACGACTATTGTACTTCAGGCATTTTGCTATTTATTGATATAAACGCTCAGGGACATGAAAGTCAAAGCACTTGAACAATAAATGCAATGGCCTTCTCTATAAGCACAATGTTGGCTTAAAATGCTGTGAATTATGTGTTAAAGCTTTGTTAGTGGACAAAGAAGACTAAAAGAATTTTACACTGAAATGAATAGCAACTGAATTGTCCTAAAACAATAATATGAGCAATTGAAAAGCCTCTACTTTCACCAAGACACAAGCCTTTTCTCACAGTGGCATTCAGCATTGTGCCAGAGAACACCTAATTAAAAAGTAAGCTACAAAAGCTTAATTCATCAACTAAAAAATCTCTTTTCTTGCTTTTCACAAAACTTCCTGAATAAATAAATAAATCTAAAACATAAAATTATATCGTTAACAAATCCTCACTGCTGAATTATGGTTCAACATCAAGACCTAGCACCCTAAAAGTAATGCTAAATATCCATAGTTATTGTGTATCCATAACGTTATTTTCTTTGTTTAATATAAGTATTTATGAAAGATAGTGATCAGAGATGCGTGTGATGTATGATGAATGTGGTAAGAGTGTTGACATTAGCCCTAACAGAGCGATAAGTAAGAGCACATGTACCAAGGTGATCAGTTCCAAAGTGAGGGATAGAGCATGTCATCTGTAAAAAGTATCTATTGCCACAGTCAGAGATGGATGGGGCGCTCAGGTCATTCCACAGACTGACACCCCAAATACATTCTCCACTTCTTATCGTCATGGGCCGCTGTATGTGGTGCTCCAGTCCCACAGATAGAGCAGCCTCTGTTGTTAGGTTTACAAAAGCTTGATATTAGTGCGTTTTTGACCTTTTATTGACCCTGGGGCTATGGGTGGTTAGTATGGCACCTTTACTGTCCATCACACTAATCTCTATGATTTGATTTCTCAGGTTTCTGGTTAATGTTCCAATGGAGAGGGTACATCACCAGAGAAGACCATTGATCCTGGAGCATCATAAAGGCCACTGTGATGGTAAGTAAAGACGCTATGATAACCACCCATAGGCACTGTGTCACTGAAAGATCAAATAAGCCCTAATCTCATGTTGGGTTTTGTTTTTTCCTGCCTAAAAAGTTCCATATTTTACCATTAAGTACAAGTCTTGAACATTTTGATACAATGAATGAGTACTTTATGAATATTTGCAGAAACACTGAATGAGTGCAGTAATTATGCATGCTATTGTGAAGAAACATACTTTTTTGTTTCAAGGTGAAAGTTTAGAACAATTTCAAAGCTTGGGAAAAGTTTTGCCTGCAGTGTATAATTGCAAAACATCTCAAAATAGAGGGACCAGGACATGGAGCCTTCCAGAATAACACTTGTTCTCCGATTTGTATTGTCTTACTTTGCAGTGAGCATTATGCATGAACCTGCATTCCAATACAGTGTCAGGAATAGAAATATGTTCCAAGCACAGGCTTCCATTTTGTCAGTGTCTGAAATAAG
>JAADKR020000015.1:6539928-6556503 GCA_011763505.2 Lythrypnus dalli
AGCATATGTTTGTGTAGCACGTGCACAACTGTCCAGTGTTGGAGCTAAGCCTGCTTTGTTGAGCTCAGAGGCTCCGGGCACGAGACTCGACAGCACGCTACGCCACGCTCACAATTTCAGCTTTCGGTTTTGGATAAATGCACCTCGTCATTGTCCTCGCGATTAAGTGCGCTCCAGCGAGCAAACACAACCAAACTGTTGCTTTTCACTCCACTGCAGCTCGGCTCAGATCTGCACCTCAAACACAGCATATGCTCACAACCTCATGCCTGACTATACAGAAAACACCAGCTTATGTTTGTATGTCAATGCACAACTCATGAAACTAGTTCGGATTATGTAAATTATTGCAAAGTTCAATTCTATCTAATTTCTCACTAGACTTCAGCAACACTTCAATGAATCACAGAATGATGCTACCAGAAATGAATAAACTGGAATTTTGGGAACACTTTTGTACATTCTATGCAAAGCAGTTATAAAATTACTCAACAATTCAATTACTACACATAGGCTATACCTCATTTGTTGAACCTGAACACATCCATTTATTTATTTTATTTCCAATACACTAAAGAATAATGAACAAACTGCATTTTTCTTGAGTTATTGCAACCTTAATCATCCATTTTTTTGCCTTAAATGGACTTGTTTTCTGCTAGTTTCTGAACAAATATTAATATTGGCTTCGATTACATATTTCTTTATGTAACAATACGAACCTTGATTTCAATTTCAGAACGATACAATATAATATAATTTCGGTAGTATCGGTACGAACTTAGGTTTCAATATTTTGAGCACACCCTTATTCTCCAAGTCTTGCACTAGTAGTGTTTTTTCCCCATTTTTCCCCCTAAATGTTCCCTCCTTGGCTTTGACATGACTCCACATCCACAGGTCGCTGAGCTCAGTGCTCTCTCTTCCTCTCTGGGTGTTACTGGACGGCAGAAGGCGCAGAAGTGTCCGGCGGGGGTGTCTGCAGCTCCGGGGAAGGCAGGTTTGGTGAGGTAAAGTGGGGTTTATCTCAACAGCTTTGGGGAGTGACGGCTTATCTGGGTCAGGGAGCTTTACGACATAAGCAATTAGGGCTGCCCTCTCTTGTGTATGCTAGCAGGAGGCAGACCTCCCGCCATCTAGATTAGCCTGTCCCTGGACTCGGTGGACCAGCTGGGGACGGGACCCGGGGTCAACGTGGCCCGACGCACCACAACCCTCCAAACGCTGGCTGCTTGTGCACGGGTCAGCGCCTGTGTGAGGGACAAGCCACTCACCCACACAACAGAAAACTAATGAAGTACACTCGTCTGCTCGGCCACTGTAGCCTGTTAGAGAAGAAAAGGCCCACAGGAGTGTGTTTGTGTTGCCCGGATTAACATCAGTGGTTTCTCTAATGAGCCACTGGCACAAAAAGCTCACTATCAGGACGAGTGAGCCTTAAATGTACAAAACAAGCAGTGGAGCAGCATATTTAAAGCATATGTGGAACAGGACAATAGGCCCTGAGCAACAAAGAGGGAGCAATGTACTGTAAATAAGACTGCTAAATACTCTATTGTACAATATGATGGCAGTAAGAACAGAGTACATGGTTGTGGGAGTAACGGTATCACATTTTCACATGCAGCATTTGTTTTTGTATGGCTGTGAGAACCAACTTAAACTAAACTAAACTAGGGAAAGAGGAAAGGGAAAGGAATCTTCTTTGTATAACCCTTTTCACATGACACTAGTTACACAATGCACTTCACAGACAAGAGAAGGGGATTTCATTCACTCCAGAGCTAAAGGTGGTGAGCTATGTAGCCACAGTTTCCCCTGGGGCAGACTGACAGAAACATGGCTGCAAACATCTGCGCCAATGGACCCTCATTTTACGAGGAGAAGTTGTGGACATGGCTGTTAAATCTTCAAGTTCCATATATTTATTTCAATATCACTTCTGCAGACTGTATTATTTTACAAATCAAAGGCGATCCATGTGTTCCATGTACTAAAATAAACCAGTGTACTTCAGACTTGTGTCCTGTGGCACCTTCGATGTTCTTCTCATTTCTGAGCCGCAGTCTTACCACATTAAAGGACATGTTCCTGATTAAATGCGAGCGGACAGTGACTGATCTATTTTAGTGGGACAGTCCTGATGGGGCAGGGTGTAGTACAGGCATCCGTTTCACTTAAATGAGCGAGGGCTTAGCTGCCATCAATGCCAGCTTTGGGAGATGTTTACCTGTCTGCTTACGGCAGAAAGCCTCTCAGTAAAGGCCACACATATCAGCACGGCTAAATCTGGTGTTCCTGGACGCCTGACCTGCCCGCGCCTTAAAGCTACCCGCTAAAGCCAGACGATACACGCAGGAGGACAGCAGTAATGAGACGTGACACCGGGCAGTGGAAAGAAAAAGAGGGCTCACAGATCGAGCTAATCCTTCTCACCAGCGCTAACGCCTGTTAGCCTCCTGGCCTGCTGTCACATGAGCCGTCAACAGGAGAAAAACACTCAGGACGGGCCTTCTTAACCAGGACCTGCTCACTCACTACTGTCACCTTTCACAGAGCTCACACTGCACTGCATCACCTACTCCACCTCTTACTCTATGTTGCATACAGGTTTCTTTATAATAGGCAGCAAGGTGATACTATTATAATGCAAATGTATGTTCTATTTGGATATGCACTCAAGCTCCTATTTGATTCCATTTTAAGTTTCCGATTTCATCAAACTTTATCCAAATCAGACCTCAACATGTATAAGTACTTTTTATCTTATGTGCATCTGCAAATCTGTCATTGTTCGCTGTTTACTGGATTTTTGAAGGTCATTTTTCATTGTTAAGCACCCAAGCCAACTCCATCAAGGATCAATAGCTTGCCTTAAGTCTGCTTCCAAAAGTCCTACCAATCAATACCCTCCAAATCGAAAAATGTTGATGTGTTTACAGGTAAGGCACATATACAGTATTATTTAAGTTACATAACGTGAGCGCGAACACATGCCCCCCTCATCTAACAGTGAGCAAATCTTGTTCGATCGATGTGCTAAGGCTCAGATGAGGCCAGCTATGAGACAATGACCCAATGTTTACATAAAACACAGCCGGCAGGGGTTCAGCAAAAATGTTCTAGATCCAGGTGCAAACCAAGACACACTTCATTTTCACTGGGTTTTTAGTCGTCTTCGTATAGGAGTGGAATGGGACAGAGGTTTAACCTATGCCCCAAACCTTTTTAGGGTTCGAACAATAATGCAGCTCTTTCTCACAATAAAATGTCAGTTTTGAGGTTATAACTGTGCAGAATGATGAAACTTGCAGTAAAAAGCACAATTTCTGAGTGTGTCAATTCAACAAGAGGCCTGAGTATTACTTAGGATTTGTTTCTATAATCTAGAAGTATATTTGCAAAAATAATATTAAAAAGTAATATAATAACCAAGATAATCAAGTAGATAATGAAGTAATAAAGCCTCAAGCCCCACCCCAAACCCTCCTCCCCCCAAATCGAGAAATGCGGCTGCACCAATGAATCTATTGAAGCTTGAAATTCAATTCAGAATCATAGCCTGATTACAGTGCACTCAATGGAAAACAGTTGCTCTCCTTAAAGCATCGAATAAAGCAGCTGCAGACGAGATTAATTGGGGTTTATCGGGCGGATTAAACTTTAGCTGTCGCCGATCGATTGTCAGACTTTATATCAAAGGATCACGACGCTCGACTTTCAGCAAAATCAATAAAGCGAGTTTCAACATCCGTTTTCACTACTTCCACGAACTTCTGCTGCTTCGGGCTCGAGGTCAAAGTGAATGAAAAAGATGCAGCCTTTCTTCTAGGAAATTCAGGCTTTTTTTTTCTTTTGACAACAAGTTTCAGTATCAAACAAATCAATCGTGAAACTTTGCTCCTTGCACATTTGTGAGAAAAAAGAAAATGCACACAAAAGACGCTAAAACTATTGATACAGCAAAAAGTACTTGGGCTGGGACAAAATCCTGTATGCAGTATGTATGTGCAGTATGTCGTTGTTGTGATACATGTGGAAACTACTGTATGCAATATTTTGATATAAAAGGATTTTACAGTTCATCAATTATTGTTGCCATTGCAAAAAAAACAGGATTATGAGACTTCACACAGGATAAATAAAGTATCTATCTATCTATCTATCTATCTGTATCGTTTCTGTATTGTTTCTTGATTAACGCAGCTAAAACACAATATACACCTATAGATAATACTGATATCAAATTAAAACTGTTTCAAATGACAATCCTATTATTACTGGAAGATTGCAACTTTACAAAACATCCAAAAAACCATTCAATAATCAATCGAACTCAATCAGACCTGCAGAAAAGTACGTTGCTGAATGTATTGATCTATTTATTCCCAGTCCATGACCCTTATCCCGGGACAGGTGGCAGTAATAATACCCAGTCAAACATATCTTTGCTAAACCCTATATCGCGTGCTGGAAAACACCCTAAAAAGACACATTATCCATCATCTGTTTCTCCCGCTCTTTTGCAGAAGCACCGAGAGGCCCCTCTCTCTCTGACCAGGCCCAGGCCGAGAGGGCAGGGCTGGGCTGGGACGTCCAGAGAGGATCAGGGGGATCACCAAAGCAGGAATTAATGAGCATTACAGCATTAGGTAAGAATAAGTCCCACCTTAAATCCCCAGGGATTCCTAAACAACTCCCGCAGCACCTGTTACATATGAACGAGCGGCAAAACCAGGATATTCCACATAATGGAGCCGTTTGGAACCAGGGCAAGGTGTCATTATCATCAGACAAGGCTGTATGTGTCTGGAAAGGAGCAGTTTTTTAACAATTTAACAGTTTAAGACTCACTATAAAAACAAAAGATTGTCTTCTCATCATAGCTCACATAGTTGGAAAGCTAAAAATCTGGGGTGTATAGAGAAATTTGGGGCCTTTTTCTCTCTTCTTGACTCTGAGCAAGACAAAACTACTGAACCTATAACACAAATCAAGCTGTTTAAAATATATATAAAACCCAGAAAAATGCGTTCAGATTGATTGATATGATTGATTTTTTTTTGTTTATTTTGAAATCTCAGTCTAATAAACCAAAGCAGTAAAATAAATACTTGAATACATTCATTTTTTTTGAGTGGATCGAATAACTAAGATTGAAAAAGGCATTTTATATACAGTATTGCCCAGCCTTATTCAAGACCTTTATCAAATGTAGTGTCAATAGCAAAACACTTCATCAACTTTGCCTATGTACCATCATTTGTGGTGACATAATTGAGTGCTTATTTTAGTTTTTTATTTAGAGAAGCCCAGAATGTCGGCCAAGTCAGTGCATAACAGCCCTGACTGTGACAGCAGTGACCTAAGCCCACTACAGGTATTTAGTGAAGGCAATGTAAGGATAAGCTTCAGTCTATACGTAATTACGTCACATGAAGAAGTACTGTATATTTAATTGCTTGTAAATAATATGTTTATACTGATGACAGAAATAAAACCCATTTGCCATCACATCATTAAAAGGCCATAAGCTCAATGTAAATAATAAGTACTGAATGTGAATTTGAATGGAACAACAGCTTTGTGAGTGTAAAAAGTAATCTGCAAGAATCCAAAAAGTTTTATATTCCCTCTCTCACAAACAGAGACAAAAATCTATAGACTTCAGTGCAGGCCGTGATTGGATCTATTTTGATGAGCGCTGTTTGGCAAAAGGCTTAAAATAGAGTTTGTGTAAGCTGATTCCACAAACACAGAGCAGTGACACCGTCTAAGTATGACCCGCGATCTCAGGCTCCTGGAAAGATCAGGTTCCAAGAAACATCTCTGCTCTAATGGAGGATGGAGCTCTGGATGGAACTGGTTAAATGAATAAAATAATAATACTGGAATAACAAAGCATTAGAGGCAATGGGTCATTAGGCTGTGGAGGACTTCCAGGACTTCCACAACTTCCTGTTTGTTAAGAATCAATCTGGACATGCCAAAAGTGGACACTGTTTGTTATGTTCATAGTTTTGTTTGCTCTATGACACATATGAAAGAGATCACAGCACAATTTACATTATAAAAAAGAAAAAAATATCTCTGTTTATGATATCTTGCAAACATATCAGGTATTACTGTATTCCAGCCTAAGTTCTCAAAGTATTTCTTGACTACAATACAAGTTTATGCATTGCTTTTGATCGTTTTTCCTCAAGTGGTACCCAGGGTCATCTGCAACTTTACACTTTATTCACTTCAGTTCAGTATAATGACAATGAAAGACATTCTATTCTATTCTATTCTAATTGATTCTGAGCATTAGCACTGTGACATTTCATTGTGCACTTATAAAACCCCAAAAGACGCACTTCACTTTTCCTTTAACACTCTGAGCTCCATCCTTAGCCCCTCCAGTATAAAATGTGTTTTGCAGTATTTACCCCAACATTCCTCTGGGCTCTTTTTTATCAGCTGTGTCTATTGAATGCGGGGATCTGCTGTTATCAGAGGAGGAAGTGACTGCTGTAGTTTGTTTTAGCGGTGCTTTGGGCGTCTGAGAGCTAAAGCTAACAGAAGGGGAGGGGCCTGTGCTCCTGTCTGAGAGGAGGATGCTGCCATTGAGTTGCAAATGAGCTTGTAATTAGCTGTTCCACATTTGCCTTTGGGGCCTGAGCCTGTGAGTGTCATTGTGTGTTTTCAGCCCATTTCTCCTCAGAATGGGGTTGTCGGTGATAAGCAGATAATACTAATTACTTCTCCTCCCACTTGCTTGTTAATTGCGTTTAGTGTGGGTTTATACGTGGTGGTAATACCCCGGCCGCCCCGGGGTCCACACGCCTGCCCCCCGCCAAGAGCAGCACGAGGCAAAGGCTACAGGTCGACTTTAAGCACATACAGCTCCAGCTCAGGGACATAATTAATTATGTTTTATCAAGGCACTGTTTATGATGCCTCACTGAGTCTATTAACTTCAATAATATGAGTATCAATTAGTGTTCAAGACCCTATACCTGGTTTTTATTTCAGCTGTGGAATGAAATTTGTCTTGTCATCCTTTTGCAAATTGTAAAAAATAGTATTGTGTATCAAATTGCAAGCATTTGCATCAATTTCATAAACTTCCAGGCTTGTTTTTGAGTATTTTTGTGACGGTGACCCTGAAAAGTGACCCTGCAAATTGTGGAATGCTCATATAAATCCATCCTTGTTAAGAACTGGGATTTTTGAAATGTGTAAGGAACGTCAGGAATGAGTTTCCTACAGTTGCTGAAATTACTTTTGGTGCAGTTTTAAGAGTATTTACTAGAGGATACTTTGCATTGTGTTAGCAAAAATATCTAAATCTTAGTTGCAATTTTCCAATATATATTAGGGCTTTTTGCAATATGGGTACAGCCTCACCTGGTAATGCAATAACTATAATTTGACTACTGTCAAATTATAGTTATATGCAGCTCTATTGCAGAGTACATTGCACTTGCCATTCAATTTGCAATTTTGATTCAAATGTGACTAATCCCTGAGCTTTAATACTCATCATTCATTTAAATGTAACAGGTTTTACGTCGTTTTATTTCTTTTTTTCTTGAGGTTTTTCCTTAACAACCTCTCAGGAGCAGCACATTCACCATTAGGTGTTGACAAATCTGCAGTTCAAACGTGAGCAAACCCACTTGTTCAAACACTGTCGTCTGTGAGTCCGTCTTATCACGGCCGCTCGCAGCTTGCACAGGCTTAAGCAGATTTGGGTTCAGTCTGCGCTACAAGTGTTAAACAGATTGGGAGGGATTTCTGAAATGAAGGTGACTGAAGTGTTGCTGGCGGGAAATGTCTCAAACTCATACTGTTGAGTGGTTAGAGGTTAGATTAGCCGCAAATGTGATCTGCTCAAGGCTCATTTCTCTGTTACTCACACCTGCTGCCATCGGAAACAACAAATCCACCTGGTATTTTAATCCATGCTCAGCATCGAGCATACGTTAAATTATTATGGGCTCGTGATGGGAAGTCAGGATATTTGCCAGAGTAAATAATAAATAAAAACTGAGGATTTTGATTTACAAAGTGTGACGCAATAGAACCAGGGTCTCCTACTAAAACTCCTTATTTGGATGGTAACAATAATGCCTTCTAAAAAACGTCATCCAGAAACAGCCTATAACGGAGAAAAGTTTACATCAACATTCTCCTCTGTGTTAAAAGATCTCAAAATAGCCCTAAAAGCATTTGTTCTTCCATTTAGAATAAATACCGGTAGAATAAGTAGTCTGGGTGGTCAGTCTAACGTAATGAACTTATTTGTGTTGTTTTATATGGACCCCAGGAAGAACATTGTAGCTGTGGTAATAACTAATGGGCATCCGTAATACAGACAAAGATGTTTGTCGGTATTCACAAACATATCCCGTTACTGGAGTCTAAAATCCCAGCTGCAGTGGGTGGACTCATTGTCTGAAAATCAGATTTGGAGGCAGGCATTAGGAGCCCTCACCTCCTTCTGAACCGGCTCATCCTTCACCTGACTGCAACCTTTATGTAAATCTGTGCGTCTGCAGTAGTCCCCCATTGTTTCAGGATAAATCAATATAATGAGTCAGATTATCCTCCAGCTCTGAGTCTCTGTGTGACTGAGCGGGACGTTATAATGAGTGACACACTGCACACAGGCCGCTCACACAGACATGTTTGTATTCGACCTGACAGATGCTGACAGGGCCCTTAACCTGATTAATAATAAGAAAATTATCCTAAGACCTATTAATGAGCTGCCCAGATCACAGGGATCGCACTAATGCTTAAAGCTGTGCCCTGGAATCACTCCATCGGACGTCAACGTCAGGGAGGACTGGACCAGATACGGCTAATCATGAGGCTAGAGCTGGAGGTAATGGGGTCCCAGGATTCAATAGGCCACTTTGTCCTATTTACTGTCTGCAACCATTAGAAATGTTATTCTGATTTGATAGTGTTTAATTGTGGAATTTGAGGTGCAGTTTGGAGATTTTAGATACAGTATACAGTACATTAGGTCAATCGTTTGAGCTTTTTTCTTTTATATATTTAAATTCACAACTATTCAGAATCCTGTCCAAATTGGTGTGTGTAAAACTTAATCTGCATCACTTGACAATGTTTCCTTAAGTCAGAGTAATGCTACTTTTAATTAATGTTACTTAATTAAAGTAAAAAAAATACTTGATTGAGTACTGATGACAATTACTCAAGTAATAGTAAAAGAGTACGGTAGTTGGAATACTACTTGAGTACTATGAGCAGTGAGTAACAGTTTAAGCATGAACGTCTGATCTAAAAACACCACAAAGAACCATTCAATTATATAAAAATCAATAATTCTGAAGAATGAAGTAAACAAAATACAAAAAACATCTATTTCCACCTGCCGGTATAAAGTTTTTGCTCACAGTGGAGCTCGTAACTCTTTTTGACACAAGTAAGAGATTCTTCAATATAATATTACTCAAGTCTTATATGATAAAACTAATCTGGGAAGTACAGCTACTTCAAAAAGTTACTCAAGTACTTCTGCAAATGTAGCCGAGTACTACAAGTGATGTTTCATTGACAAGTGATCAGCTTTGCAAGAAGACTTTTCCTTGTGAAACTAGTAGACAGTCTTGAACATGCATGTGTAATCTATTATGAGCATCTCATTATTCCCCATTCATGTTCTTATTACAGCTCCTAATTGCCTGTAGTATTGCCCCTGCTGCTCCTCCTCCTCCTCCTCCTCCTCAGCCTCCCCCTGGGACATGTCTCCTCCAGCTCGGACCTATTAAATAACCCATGCTCGCTTGTTTGCTCACTGCACTCATCCTGCAGTCAGAGTATCCTCGGGCTAAGCCAAACAAGCTGCTCAGCCTCTGTCACCTCTGTACATACTACCCCCCGCTAAGAGGCTAATGGCCCCGATGTATAATCCTTCTCAAAACAACCACAGAGATGCTAATTGTATCAAGCTATAAATACGAGCTGACTCCTTGTCCCCCTTCTTGATTCGAGCCTTGACTGAGACGCAGAGCTGCAGCGCCGGGTCGGATTCGGCTGCAGGACCTCGCTCCAAAAGGACTTTTACGCACGGCTTTTACGCACGGCTTTGGCTTTTACGCGCGGCTTTTACGCACCGCTCCATGAGGTTTTGAGCTTTTCTGCAGGACAAACATGTTTCCACTGCCCATGTTCACGGCTGAGCAGGTGGCCCGGGTCTGCGAGAACCTGGAGGAGACCGGGGACATCGAGCGCCTGGGCCGGTTCCTGTGGTCGCTGCCCGCCGCCGGGGAGGCCCTGAACCGGCACGAGTCGGTGATGCGCGCCCGGGCTCTGGTAGCGTTCCACGGGGGAAACTTCGAGGCTCTGTACCAGATCCTCCAGAGCCACCGCTTCACCAGGGAGTCCCACGCCAAGCTCCAGGACCTGTGGCTGGACGCGCACTACCGGGAGGCGGAGAGGCTGCGGGGCCGCCCGCTGGGGCCCGTGGAGAAGTACCGCATCCGCAAGAAGTTCCCCCTGCCCCGGACCATCTGGGACGGCGAGCAGAAGACCCACTGCTTCAAGGTAAGAACTACATCCCAGAACTCCATACAAGCAACTATAACAGGCGGTCTCTATCAGTATGATGGAATAATGCATTTAAAAGAGTTTTCTACACTCCAGAACTCCTTCCAAACAACTTTTACAGGCTGTCTCTATCCATTATGAAATAATGCATTTAAAAAAAGAGTTTACATCTATGTATCCAACTATTTATGGTCAACATATCTGCTGCCACAATTAGTCAAAAGCATGTTTGGGCAAACTTTTAGATGCAAGACCACACTGAGTTTTTGAACTTGGCAGGAGGCCTGACCATTTCAAACAACTTAAATACTCAAAAAGACTGCAATTGCCTAAAACGTGACAAAAAAGCATCAAATGAGCTAAATTATGCATTATCAGTCTTTAAGTCAGTGAAAACATTGCTTAATCACATTTTTAGCCAATGCATATCAGGCTTGATCATGTTATGTGGGCCAGATTGAAGGGCTTGGCGGCCGGACCTTAGTTTACCCACCCCTGGTTAAAAGCTTTTTTTAACACCTGCAAACCAATCTTTACTTGCAATTGAGATACACAAATGGCAGCTACTGAAATCTAAATCACACAAACACACACACAATATACATGCAACACCTGAATCCTCCTTATACAACAGGTGAAAGAGCAGAGATGCTTGATACACAACATTCCTTTTACTCAACATGTTTGCAAACGCCCTCTTGTGGCTGCTATTCGGTACTATTTAATACTCCATATTTCCCAGCACCATAATAATCCACTTAAGATGATCCTTGTTAATATGCTTAATATGATTACACAAATGACAAGATAAGGATGATCAATTGAATGGATTACGTCGCCTAAAGGCTTCACACATCAAGCAGCAGAAATAGAACTGAAATCACGTTGTGCATTATTGTTTGTTTGTTTCCAGGAGCGGACCCGCAGTTTACTAAGAGAGTGGTACCTTCAGGACCCGTACCCAAACCCGTCCAGAAAGCGACATTTAGCCCAAGCCACGGGACTCACACCAACACAAGTCGGAAACTGGTTTAAAAACAGACGCCAAAGAGACCGCGCTGCCTCTGCTAAAAACAGGTATTTTTGCTATAAATCCCAGTCTATTGTGTATGTTGTGTGTAGCATTCTATAAAACACCTGTTGCATTGGTTATGACAGTATAAAGGTGTGAGAAATAGCCCACATTGTTATCCACTTTTGAAAGTATATGTATTTTGATGGCGAAAACACCGACACAGCATATCCATAGCATATTATAGCATCATATTATATTATATATGTTAAACTATATTATAATATGGCATATGCAGTTTAGTTATTGTCTAAAGATCTCCATAGTTGTAGAGGTTTTCTTATTAACTGGACCTTTATAGTAGATATCTAAAAAAAAGAATCCCTGCTCCAAACGGTGGCATAGTCATTTTTACATAAATAAGGGTTCCACTAAGCACATAGCATACATTTAAAAGACATATCTTAAAACATGACGTAAATGAAAGAAAATAGCCTAATTTTTCTTGTGCTTTGAATGATCAATAACTCTCACATGTATTTTCATGACAGTATACAACAATATATAGCAGTACATAACGTAAATGAAAGAAAACCGCCTAATTTTCATTGTGTTTTGAATTATCAATAACTCACATATACTATGACTATCACACATACTATGGCAGTATATAAGAGTATATATCAGTACTACATTTAACTAACAAGTAACTAATTTTGATTGCATTTCGAACAATAAACATAGGTATAGAGTGAAATGTACCTGTTTGACTGACTCCTCCTCTTTTGTGCAGACTCCAGCAGGACTCCTCCCTCCTCCCCTCAGAGAGCTCTCCTGACAGCTCAGTGCAAGAGCGCCACCGTCTGGGCAGTCCTGAGGCGAGCGACTCCAGCACAGAGGCCGACCACAGGGGCACCGGCGCCTCCACCCCAGAGATCTCCGTCAGCAGCGACAGCGAGTTCGAGGCCTGAAGTCCAGGCCCTGAGGGAAAAAAAGACTATCTGCATTAAACAAAGCTCTGAAAGACACTTGAAAAGACTGTGGACACTTGGAGACTCTGATGATGATGCAGCAGATGTTCAAAACCGAAGATTACGAGCAAATATAGAATGCACTTAAATGCACCGTGACATATCCTCCTGACTGTTGGGGAAAATAAGGCCAGATACCTTTACTTTTGTATATCTCCATGCAGATAATGTAGCAATATGCCACAGTATTTATATTATTGTAATTATAAAAGTAAGCAAGTATTGTGAGATAGAGCGTAAGTTACAAAAGGGCAGCTCCAGGTTTGGTCAAGGGTTAGGGGTTTAAGACTTTAAATACCTTTTCAAATTTATTGTGACTATTGCAGCCAAAGGATTTTTTCCCCCTTCTGTTTTACTGACAATGAGTAAAAAGCAAATTATATCAAATTCCATCGACAAATCTATGCAAAATCAGCACAATTTTAAGACTCTGATTTAAGACTCTGGGGCTGCCCTGGTTTAAGATACTTTGATAATCTGTAGAGTGCACTGCTCCTGTGGATATCTTATAAATTCATGCATTTCTTTTTTTTTTTTTTAAGTACAACAAAAATATGCAGAAATCCTGTTGCCTTACAAGAAACCAAGAAAACATGCCCCTGGCACCGTCCAACAGCAAGGGCATCATGCTTAATATGCAAAATACATTTAACAAATAAGCTGCTCCGTATGTTTAATACTACATTGGGGAGATTGTGACCAGTTTCCTGATCCACTGATGCTGAAACAGAAGACGTGAACATGAAGCACTTGGTCTTAACTCAATGTGCCTCAAACATTTGAGACGTCAGACCTAGTCATTTGTACACACACAATGGCCTACTTGCTTATTAACCATCACATTTTCTTACATTGTTATTTCCATTTTCCAATTTTGTACATGCTATCTGTAAATGAATAAAACTATTTTTATCCAAATGTTCCTTGTTCCGTGTCAAAATTGTTCACACTATCTCATTATTATAAACATGTAAAATTCACAAATATAAGCTTGTTTTTCATATTCAGGACTTGCCAGTAGCTTACTTACCTCGTGTATCTGGTTCAAGTTGCTAAAGCGAATTAAATAATATGCTAGTTAAAACGGTTTTTATTTACAAAAAGAAAAACGTCAATTAGCTAAAAATGCTAATCCAATTTAGCGTTTGTAGCATGTGGGCGGGGCTACGGATCCTCCAAAGAGACAATTCTAATAATTGAGATTCATTTATTTGTCTATGACTGTGACGTTATCGGTGGAAAAATAGAGATAAGTACTATTCCATTTATCCAATTCCATTATTTATTTTACCTTATGTTTTAGTTAAGCTACATTTTAAGGTTTGAAGATTTGTATCCAAAGCTATAGAAACTTAAGAGCGCTAATACTGTACTATTTTGGTCACTGACGTATTTTTAAGCAGGCTACCTTAAATTAGCATTATCTGTCAAGCTAGACATGTTCCTGAATAACGTCAATGTTAATAATTTAATAATTTAACAACATATTTCCCCCCAGTATAAAACGAAGGAATAAACTACAATTAGCTAAAAATGCTAATCTAATTTAGCATTTGTAGCATGGGGGCGGAGTTACGGATCATCCAAGGAGACAATTGAAATAATTGAGTTTTATTTATTTGTCTATGATTGAGACATTATCAGTGGAATCATACAAATGATTGGAATTTCAAGCATAATTTATTTTACCTTATGTTATGTATGTTATGCTACATTTTCAAGTTTGGAGATTTGTATCATATAAAGGCCACTGTGATAGAAAGTAAAGGAACTTTGATAACCACACATGGCCCATGAGTCACTTAAAGGTCAAATAAACACTAATATCTCATTTTTGCCTATGCAGTTTAATAGTGTACCTTTAAGAAAGCATGCCAAATAACTGCTTTAGGCTTGGGTAATACAAAAGTAGGCTGTGTGTTATTGACTGGTTTCCTGAGGCTTCCTCCTTTCTGTGGGCGTTCATAAAACTGTAACCACACCTCCTCTCAAAGAAGAAGCAGAAACACTTCTGTCTACCTGTCACTTGTATCCATGCCCTGCTCATGCATGGATAATATTTACTAATTTACCTTCTTTCAGCACCAGCCTTGTCCGGACTTAAGGGACTTTGCAGGACATTTCCACAATGGACGACCAAGGGAGGAAAGTGGTAGTTTGTGACAATGGGACTGGGGTATGTAAAAGCAGTACTTCATGTTTTTAAGCTTTGTTTATTGACTAAGCTGTAGTGAATGCAAAGTACTGTAATGAATCCATAGTCGTGTATCAATTTGTAAAAGCATTTTCTGTTTTGCACTGACTGAGTAATTCTGAAACTCATGGGTGGAGGTTGTTGCACAGTGCAGCCTGATTCCACATCTGTCTGGACTTGTCAATTGCATGTTTTGTGCTCACACAGCCATAAATGGTCTTGGTGCTTTGAACTGCGCTCGCATTGGACAAAAAACAGGAAGAAACTGTTCCAGTGAAACCACACTGTGACACTTCTGAATTGTGTCATATACGCAGTTAATTTTAGATTGAGGAAGCGTTTAAATAGCCACATCTTGTACTGGAGATTATTTTACATGTATACAATGATTTTCAGGCTTCTAGTCTTGACCTGAGGCTAAGGAATGTGTCTGTGGTCACCTGGACATGTTGAAACAGAGCTTTGAGGTGTAGGCCTGAGTTATAGCAAATCCATTATATGCTATATGCCTAACTTATATGCATAGGCTATACTGCACAAGACATTTTAAAATGGTGATGGTGCATATGAGAGAGAACTTGTCCTCAGCCAACGTCAATAAATGCCATTCTCTCTTATCTCTTCACAGTTTGTCAAGTGCGGCTTTGCAGGCTCCAACTTCCCCGATCACATATTTCCTGCAATGGTCGGCCGGCCCATAATTCGATCCAGTGTTAAAGTGGGCAACTATGAAATAAAGGTAAAAGAGCATAATGCTTCTCATATGATGCCATTGATAGTCTACTGTATATGATATAAAAAAACTGGCTCATTCATAATATTGCTGTAAGCCTTATTAAAAAGTGTATTTATGTATTGTGTCAGGACCTGATGGTTGGAGATGAGGCCAGTGAGTGCCGCTCGATGCTGGAGGTGGCCTACCCCATGGAGAACGGGATGGTCCGGTGCTGGGAGGACATGCTGCACCTCTGGGACCACACCTTTGGACCAGACCGGCTCGACATCACCCCAAAGGACTGCAAGGTACAAGGAAGACTATTTCTACATAGATGTTGTAATGTCTTTGAGCAAGACACTTTATAACATGACTTGGAGTTTGAAAAGAAAAGAAAGCATGTCTTATAACCTTTTCCAGATCCTGCTGACTGAACCTCCTATGAACCCGACCAAAAACAGAGAGAAGATTGCGGAGATCATGTTTGAAAAGTACCAGTTTTATGGGATTTACGTGGCCATCCAGGCTGTGCTCACTCTGTACGCACAAGGTAAGATGACAAAATATCTCTAGCTCTATCTCTAGCGAGCATAAAAAGGTCATGCCAAACCCTGAATGATGATTATGATGTTCTTTACATGTCTCCAGGTCTGTTGACTGGAGTTGTGGTGGACTCTGGAGACGGAGTGACCCACATTTGTCCTGTGTACGAGGGGTTCTCTCTGCCTCACCTCACACGCAGGCTGGACATCGCCGGACGAGACATCACGAGATACCTCATCAAGGTACCACAAAGAAAGAGCTTACATTATTACAAAACACGGCTCTATTACACAAAAAGGTGCATATTTGATAGCAGTTTGAGCTGTTATAATGTGGCTCTACAGACCTGAACCTACCCCTGAAATCTAATCAAATCTAATATCTATTACATTAAATCCTCTTTGTTGTTGTTTGTGTTGTTTGTGTTGTTTGTGTAGCTGCTGTTGCTGCGCGGTTACGCCTTCAACCACACGGCCGACTTCGAGACCGTGCGGATGCTGAAGGAGAAGCTCTG
>JAADKR020000015.1:6694659-6709553 GCA_011763505.2 Lythrypnus dalli
GGGCTTTTGGGGCGGGCCTTGGCTTGTGTGTTTGGCCATTTTCAGTCTTCGGCCATTTTGTTAGATTTTCTGTGGCCTCACCAGAAACTCGCTTTATGTGGATATTTACAACTTTTTGACGCATTACACAGCTTTAATAATAGGGCTTTAATAAAATTACTTTCAAAATAATATATTTACTTAAATTATACAAATCAAATGTTTTATTTTGAGTGTCGATATTAACCTTTGTATTACTGTTTTATTATGCTTTTATTATTTACTCTTGACTTGTGTATTTGATCTTGTATGAATACAAGATTGGTCTATACAGCATTTAATGAGAATCTGTGCTTAACCACATGGACAATAATAACAATAATAAATCAGGTATAGTTATCAGTTTGCATCTTCTTTATTAAAACTATGCTCATGTGTTAAGTTTATCAAAACCGTATCTACAAAACAATAAAAAAACACACAACATGACACTTTGTAACATGTGAAATGCAGTGTATAAAAATTACAATGATAAAATAAATGCATGTATACATCTCTAAATACATTAAAAGCCTACACACATGGATTTCCAGGGTGTGGGAAGCCTGTGGACTTCCCTCTCACACTCTACAGACCCATGACATGAACTTCTGTTATTGACCAGGTCCAGGATCTGGAGCAGGTCCACCTCTAAAAGCATTCCAAGTTCGATGTGACTGATGGCACAGCCGTTCTAACTCCATCAGAAACACAGTAGCGTCTTGAACCATTTCTGTTGGCGTTCCCGGCTGGTCGGCCACCAAAGCCCCGCCCAGCATCCCTGTGGCCCCGCCCACCCCTACAGACAACGCAGCAAGCACGCACTGAATCGTGGTTGGATCGTTCTGTATAACTATCTTAACCATCACTCCAGTGCCGAGCAAGGCCCCCAGCAGAACTCCAACCACTGCACCTTCCATGTTCTTCTCCAGTTTGACGCACACCACCGTCTTGGCCTTTCGGAGAACGTCTCTGAAGGTGGCTCCCGGACGGGTCTCGCGCGTTACCTCGAGTTGTATGTCGTTGTTGATCTTCTGCAGCATGTCGTTGGTGTAGCATCCTCCTCCGTTCGTCTGCACGGTTTGCTCGATGGTGTTGAGCAGCTCCTGGACCTGCCGCTGGTTGTTTCTGACCGGATCCTGACCGTCGTTCCAGTGTTTGTTGTCAAACACGTGGCAGCGGCCTCCACATTTCTGTATCAGAGTATTCAGTGACGCGTTCTCCATGGCCCAGTCCTGTATATCCACTCCTTCTTGCAGCTGGTCTCCGTGAGTGAAGACCACAGTGGTGTATCTCAGGGCGTCTTCAGAGAAATACTTGAGGATGACGTTGATCATGGCCTCCTCCTGCCGAGTGTACCTCTCCACTTTGAGGACGAGGAGGAAGGCGTGAGGTCCTGGAGCACACTCTGTGACACACTTGAGCAGCTCAGGGCTTTCCTTTGTGCTTTTGGGGTCTGTGTCGAATAGACCCGGCGTGTCGATCAGCTGGATGTTTCTGCCGTGCATTTGTTTACTTATTGACACACAAGCTTTTGTCTCAGAGATTGATTTATGAGACACCTTGAACAAATCTCTGCTTCCAAATATGGTGTTGGCGAGGCTGCTCTTTCCTGTTCCGGTTTTACCCAGTATGACGAGTCTCCTGCTGCTGGGGTCTGGAATAAAAAACAAGCATAATATTGTGTAGGTTTGAAACCAATAATCGATTAATGTATTAATATGAATAAATAATCAATTAGTTAAAGCTGCTGACAATTTTGGGCCTCAGATCCAGCTGTTCACACCCCTGCCCTCCAGGAGGCGCTACAGCTCTGTCCCAGTCATGTCTGCCATCTTAAATAATGATTTGTGCCCCATAGCATTTCCCAGAACCCTGAACAATAGATACATTTCCTCATTAATCCACAACTCTGTGTCTCCTCTGCTCTAAGTACACACTTCCCTTCTGCTCAGAGCTTATTATTGACAGGATGCAGTTGTTTATTGCTTCATTTCCTCTCGGGTTGAACCAATTAAACTAGGGTTAAGCACGCTACTCTGTGACACTATGTATTTTTTATTTTATTTTCGTTTAAAGTATAGAAATGAGCAAAATGAATGATAGGAATGAAAAGAATGGCATCCAACATTCACAGTAGACTAAACTGCTGTAAATCAATACATAATAAACAGTCATACAAATAATATAAGATAATTGTTTTGTTTTAAAGGAGGCAGAAATTTCACACACCAGGTTGAAATTGTTCAAACTTTAAACCGAATTATCTCCATGCATTCTCTTGTCATAGACTATAGGCTGCACGTGTCTCTAAGCAGTCAGAAACTTTGTGAGTGCTCACCTTCCATCCTGAGTTTGTGCCTCTCTCTGGTTCAAGTTTCTGGAATGTGAAAAGTCTGCTGCGTGCGCCTGTTGTTGGATTGTTAATGGGGTTAAATGAAGAGTTCGATGGGTAAAAAAACACAGCAGTGAAGTATTGCCTGAGTTTACAGTCTAGAGTCTAAAGAGTCACGAGTTTCCCTGCAAGTCGTGGAGATCTCTAAAATGTAGGCGGTCTCTAGTGGTCGGTCCTTCCTCCTCGCGTAGCCCATCCGACATCTTGTCTTTTATCATTCCACGACGTGGCCACAGAGCAGGAAGAAGAAGAAAAAAAGCAGGTACCAAGTGCATAGTCACAGTGTTGCACTCCTAAACCACCCTGTGATAATATATTTAGACTGAAACAAGACAACATGACATTGTAAACTTTAAGTAATACATGTAACATACACAAATACATTGGGGTGCGAAAGTTTGGCCAACCTTGTTCATTTTCATACAATTTATTTTTAGTCATTGTTGCCTATGTCATATCTCTTTATGACATTGTTATAAATTTAGCTTTCCAAGTTCTATTTCATCAAGGGTAACACCTTAAATAATTAATCAGCCGTTTTTCTGCTTGTATTGTTTTTATTATACTGTTCCCAGTGTGACTGACAAACAAAAACAACCCCCTGCTCTCAGAAATCTATCATCTTTGATATAAATAAAATACATATAAAGCAACATGTACGTATTCTTATTTGGCACCAAATAGTAGACATTCAGGGAAAAGTCAAAAACAGTAACAATTTTATAGCTAAAGGTATTAGAGGCTATTTTATTGTATTATAAAAATCATGAAACTGTATAATTTGATTCATATGGCTTTAAACTAAATGACATGAGTAAAATTGACCAGCACTATTTTCTATGCTATTTTCCTCTACAATTGCCACAGAAAACCAGTCACATGATGATCTTTAATGTCATTGCATTTCCTTACAGTAATTAGGACATCAGTTTATTTCTTTCTCTTCTGATAATTGAGTGACTTAATACAAATTCTAAAAGTCCATATGTGAAAAAAGTGGAGGAAAATGTCCAATCAAAATGAATTATATGAGTAAAACCCTTCATGTTGGACAGTAATTGCTGAAATATTGTAGTATTTGTCTCCCCAGACCAGTCAAAAAAACCAAAATGTCCAGATTCCCACGAGAACTGTTCAAAAGTACATTCAGGCAACACAAGTGTGCAAGGCTTGGCTGAATAAAGAGAATTTTTATAATTTTGTTTGCTCTTTTGAGCTTGAGACTGCAGTTTTCAACGTTATTTTGAAATTAGTAAATCTACCCTAAGGTTTGACTCATTTCAAGAAATCTGTCTATGAGAAACTTTTTTTTACATTTAAATGAAATAAAACATCGACAACAATCTTTTTTCAAGCAAATTACTGTAAGATTTTTTTCATTTTGACTGCGATGAGATCTTTATTTTTCTCGTGTTAAAGGTAAACTACAGAACTTTTTAAGCAAAAAAATATTGATATTAGTGTGTATTTGACCTTTTAGTGACCCTGGGGCTATGGGTGGTTAGTATGGCACCTTTACTTTCCATCACAATGGTCTCTAGGATATGATTTCTAAGGTTTCTGGTTAATGTTCCCATGCAGAGGGTACATCACCAGAGAAGACTATTGATCCTGGAACATCATAAAGGCCACTGTGATGGAAAGTAAAGATGCTATGATAACCACCCATAGCCCCTGGGTCACAAAAAGATAAAAACACTAATATCAAGGGTTTTTGTTCCATAGTGTACCTTTATATATACAAACTAGTCAGCGGACAGCTTTCTTGAAATTAGTTTCTCAGATTAGGGATTAAATTTACTTTTTTCAGGAAAAACTTGTTGTTCCAGTGTAGGCATTCTTTGGGGGCCCTGGTTGCCTTGGGGCCCCAACCAGTTGCTTAGTCTGTTTTTTAGGCTGGGCCGTCCCTGCAGACAGATGCAAAAGTCAGTCTCTGGAGCACAGTGAATGTCCAGATGAAGCATAGAAAGGTTAGTTGTCTGAAATAAAAGTGCTCGTCTTTTGGGATAAACAGGTGAGTGGGACAAGAGGACGTGGTCAGAAGTTTTCACAAAAATCTCTTCTCTGAATTTAGGCACTCACAAACACGAGCCTGGCCGTGTAGGCTAGATCCGCCAGGTACAGCAGGAAGTTGACGGCCGTGAGCACAGACACGGTGATCAGGTTCGACTGGCTCCCGTAGTATCGGCTATTCTTCCCGAACTGGAACACGGGCCAAACGATGGTCGCCGACAGGTACATGAGCGCGGCCAGCAGCCCGTAGGCGGACAGGAACTTGGAGAACGGCACGGGGAGGCAGCCCGTCAGCTCCAGCACGCAGAGCACCACCACGGCCATGGACAGGATGAAGCAGATGCAGTACACGGCCATGCACCACTTCAGTCCCGGGTGGTGGTCGTACGACACCGGGTTGCTCACCAGAAAGAAGATCACGCACGCGAGGAAGGTCTGGCACACTTTCAGGAGGCCCGGGGCGGTCGCCATGTAGCCCGTCACCTCCCCCGGCCGGGCTTTGGACAGGATGACCTCCCCCATGTACGCCACCGTGGCCAGGCAGGAGAAGACGGTGGACACGATGCGGTGGTCCCTCACGTCGCCGCGGGACGGGTTCTCCTTCAGGAACTTCAGGGGGAAGATCACGGAGGCCGAGAGGCAGAGGAGCGCGGCGTAGCAGGCCACCGTGATGGGGAAGTTGGTCCAGGAGACGGGCGCCCGGGTCTGGAGGCCGAAGAGCTCCACCAGCAGGACCAGGAGGGTGCAGGCGAAGCTGAACGCCCAGCAGAAGATGCACCAGTCGGCCATTCCCCCGGCGTAGTGCACGTTCCCGCCATGGGAGGCCACACTGAAGGCGATGCAGGTGAAGAGCAGCGCCGCCACTCGGACCCAGAGCAGCTGCGAGGTGGGCAGGACGACCAGAGGCATCACGGGGGGCTGCGGTCGACCAGGAGTGAACTACAGAGAAATGCAATCCAGTGATGATGCTGACAATGAGGGTTATAGGTTGAATCTCCACAGGATTGACACTAGTCTGCAAAACATACAACATTTTGTTAGAGTTAGGCAGAATACTGTCCTTGTTGCAAGTCATCAAAAGGCAGGCAGACAGACAGGGCCGGCTCAGAGCTTCATGGGGCCCTGGGTCTATTCTGACTTGGGGGCCCCCCATCAAACTCTTGGTGTCTGCTCCTGGGATTCAGTCATATTTTTTGTAAACTTTAACTAGGTCCAGATTCCCACAAGAACTGTTCAATAACACATTCAGGCAACCAAATCTTGCAAGGCTTGGTTGAATAAACAGATTTTTTATAATTTTGTTTACTCTTTTGATCCTGGAGCATCATAAAGGCCACTGTGATGAATCTGCTTGAATCAGTCAGAGGAAGTGATGCTCCGAGGTTTGGAAAGTCCCCAGGATCAGAATAGTTTCAATTTCATTAGAAAGACACTGGCTCCCTCTAGTGAAACCTCGACCCCTTTTTAAAATCCCTGCCTCTGTCTCTGGTCTCTGGTATTACATAATCATGAGCACATTCCTTGATTCTAAAAAGGACAAGGCAATATATGATAAAAAATGAAGCTCCATTAAACAAACAGCATGGTTATAGTTTGGCCTCACAGTATAAAGGTCCCAGTTTTGTTCCGTAAGTGGGACTTTTCTATGTTTACCCTGTATCAGAGTGGGTTTCCTCCGGGTAAAACAGAGAAAAATGACAATAATAGACTTAAATTGGACTAAATTATGCTTAAACGTGCTGTAAACTATGTCCCAAAGCGGAAAAAACATAACATTTACTGTGCATTATGTGTTCAAGTTTTATCATGATGTAAATACAGGCATAACAATAGCAGTAAATGGCATGGCTGTACAGTCAATGAAGAAAAAAGCATGTCTCTCATTACCTCTGATCAGATATGAAGCCATTTTCTGCTTTGTGGAGGAGGACTTATTGAAACAGGAAATATGCAACGCTAATGGCATGCACTGACAGGAACTCGAGCCAATTAATGCATAAATAAAGGGAAACAAAGTAGATTGTCATAACTTTAGCAGGAATATAATCCAGTATAACCAACATTGGGCAGTTAATCGAGTTTTAATTGAATTGTCACTAAATGTATGATCATGAGCACAGTTATCAGCATGGTATTATTTTAATGGACTCCAGTGGAAAATACAGGTTAATGTTTGGAGTTGGCAGCAATAACATAGAAACAATGATATAAATGATATTGGGGGTGAAGCATTCATTCTTTGTTTTTGTTGTTTTTGTGTGTAAAATCTTCATTCATTTGTTTTTAATTATAACATAATGATGATAACATAATATTATGTAATAATCATTTAATATTTACTCACATACAGAGACTGGCTTGCCCATAAAAAAACCTTTTTAATAATACTGCCTGCTTTGGAGAAACTATCCACCAGGGGGAGCTGCAGCACCCTGAGTTCCCATGACTGTGCTCTCATAGTCATCCATTCTTTGATATACACTTCTTTTTGCTCCTTCTGTATATATATTCTGTCTGTCTATGCATTGTAAAAAATAGTTGCACTTATTTTTCCAATTTTAACTATAAAAGGTTAGTTGTATTAACAGGGCACTCACAGACACTTTCTAGATATCGTTGGATTGACAATTTGGAACTTCCTTTTATAAGTTATGACTGTGAGACAATCAAGTTCCCCTTACAAATACATTATATTGAGACTTTTAGCCTGTAGCCCATATTTGTACATGTGTCAAAGTCTTAATAAACCAGTTGTGATTACTTGTGATCTCAAGTAATGGATACAACTGGATTTTACAGTGTGTGGCTTGAAATAACAAGGTTTCCATAAACACTAGTTTTCTTGATTAGACTTGTAGGCTACAGAGCAAACACAAAAAAGTCTTGCTATGTTGCAATAAGGAAAACAGGAAACAGTGGCTTTATAAACTTATATATATATGCAACTTGTAGAATAGATCAGTGTTTGTAGGGCAACACGTGTGGTATCTAACATTCACTGCATCAGGAAGCTGTTTGGTTTCTCTTTGAAGAAGTTTTTGCAACCTTCTCCTGCAAGAAATGGCATTTAAAGACAGCAGGAGTCTATTGGATCTATGGGAAAGCACCCATTGTCTCCCATGGGATGCCAGAACTTCTTAAACCACCTCCAAATCCCTCAGTTTTTGCCATAGTATGAGTTGGTAACTGTAGCCCCATATAAAGCATTGCTCTGGGGGCACTTTTTCCAAACATTTGCACAATAACCCCGTCATCTTTGCACATACCGGGCATGCCGCTCCCACCTCCTTCCCTCTGGCTCCCAAAATAAACCATGACAAAGGCAAGCAAGCATCTCCAGCAGTTCATGAACAATCACAGGTTTTTGGAAAGTAAATGCAGATCTCACCTAAACTCGTGGTTGTTGCTCGTGTTGACTCTTGTTGACTCTTGCAGGAGGCGTGCTTTTCTAAGTTCCTGAAAAGTGTGTGCTGTAGATGACATCTCCTCATCCTCCACACTGGCCCCACGCCCCACACTGGTCCCACCCCCCACACTGCCCATATTTGGTAATGTCTTCAAACCACGCACTATAGGAACAACTTGAGTGTAATGCAATCCATCCATCCGCATATTCCCATGTGGAGGCTCAAATGTGCGCACTCTGAATGCATTTTCTCAAACAGAACTATGGGCGGACTGTTGAGAAGAGTAAAAAGGAAAAATAGGGTGGATGGATAATGAACATTTAAAGCAATTTGGTTCATACCTGTTTTTTATTGCAAACAATCAAAGGTGGTACATTGAACTGTTAGTTGTGTCCAAACTGATTCTTAACTTTCCAAACACATTTCTAACATCCCAGTTCTTGAGCATGCTGTGAAGTAGTTTGCAAGCACATAGAATTGAAATCCTTTAAAATGACATGCACATGTATCATTTCCACAATATGCTCGAGTATACAATATCCCAAAGAAAGATAAAACAACTATTGCTTCACTACTAAAATTCTGCCAAAAAGTCAATGGGGCACTTTATTGTCCCTAAATCCCTAAAATACAGAGCCTATGTGCTATGTAAACGTAAACAGCACACTTTGGTGCACCACACACGCCAGTATACACTATTATTGCATGAGGTAAATTTACATAACCTGCGGTAGTGACTTTCATTCACCGCAGGCTTCACTCAGCTGCAGTACCGCACACTGACCCGAGGAGGGCGCACTGTATTCTGTTTGCACGATCTCAGGACACCAGACAAGCCCGATAACAACTCGGAAAAGACTATTATTTTGCACCTGACCATAAGACATTCGTTTAGCACTGCAAAGAACCCACCTACAGTCCGAGTTTGTCGTGCTCACGCTTAAAAAATACCAAGATCGCTGCTCTGATCGCCTTTGGGACAAGCGCTGCTGTGGTGGACCTCTACGGAAATGCTAACGCTAAAAATGCTAATGCTAATTTGGCTAACCGGCTAGCAACCTGCAGTTTTTCGGTTTTCTGCACGATTTTCCGAAATATCTGGGCTCATTTGGATATACAGCCACGCCGTTTTCTCCTACACCGGGACTACCCTTTGTTCACTTGCACACTTGCCTCTTGGCCATGCTTCCGATGTTTATTTTCTCAGCTGTGGCCAGTTAGCTGGCTAGTGTGTTAGCACGCACGCTACGCCGCTGCTGTAGCGCTCTGAGCCCGCTTCCACGCCTACGCGATGCCGAGGTCTGACTGTGGCCTGCCTTTTTGGAGCTGACGCAAACCGACAACTAGCTTCTTCAGAATTGCATATGCTGTTTGATCGTCATTCCTATCACACTTTTGGACAAATAAGACAGCATTAAAGCCAAGGCACGTTCACTTTCGCTCTTTCTAAGCTGCATTCTTCCTGAAGCCGGGTGAACCTGCTAATTAGCCATGTCGTTAGCATGTAATAGCAAGCCAAGGGTATAATCTGAGCTGGTTGTTTACAGTCTCCCAGCGTGTGCATACTGGACTGTTTCGCTTGTGAGTGACCTCTTTAGGCAGATGTGACTGATATTTACACTAATACACAAACTGATTGTTGTTTCCCCCAAGTTCATGCATGCAGTGATTGGAATGTGCACTACTGTAAAGCAACTATGCAGCTTCCATAGAGAAAATGCAAGTGTTGTCTGGTGTTAGACTGATTGGGTCAAAGGCTGGCAATATTGACCTGTTTTGTGTTGCATTGCACGCACATGTTTCTTTTTGAGCAGTAAAATAATTAGCATCTCACGTGTTTACAGTAGTTCTAAGTAGACAGTGTGGCAGGGGAGTTGTTGACCCAGAGCATATCATTCATGATTGATGATCTTTGTTGAAACTGGCTGCACTGGTCTAGTTTCCCCCCTTCCTTGTGTCACTTGCAGCTGTATACATATCTAGCAATTATTTCATCCACTAACATATGGCCAGATGTGACATTCAGGGTTAGTTCTCGCAGCACTTTGTGGAAGGAAGGTGGTTGAGAACATGAGGGCTTCCTTGGGGCCAGTGTATGTAAACTTGAACATCTGATTGGAGCCAGACAGAGGAGCCCATTGTGTGGAATGAAAACTCAAGAGGCAAGAGATGACGGTGATAACAGCGGCACAGTGACAAAGTAAAGCCCGCTTCAGGAAGAAGAGGAGTGCCACAGGGCTGTAGACATGAGCCTACGCCAGCCTACTTCTACCCTGGACAGGTAACCACTACACCTCCTCAGCACCACCACAGCTGAAGCTACATAATGCATGCTCCGTCCTTTGTGCCATTAGACACTTCTGTGGTTGAACTCGTACGGTTGGACCAGCAGATAAAGCCTGTTAAATCAATAAAAGTTCCCTCTGGAGCCAATGACGCAAAAAGAAATTAAGCAAAGCCATCATGACTGGTAAATTAACAAGAATATGCAGTCCTAGTGAAGTTATCCAAAAAGGAAAGATTTGGTTGATTTCCCACTGTAGCCATTTTTTTAAGTATTCCATTCTATCATGCCAAATCTGATGCCTTAAAAGCATTACATATAACAAAAAAAACATTTTTTTTGTAACTAGTCTTACAATTTTTGGATAAAAGGACTTGAATGGCTTGAATTATCAAAATTTGTGCACAGTTTTGTATAGATTTGTCCGTGGGACAAGAACAATTTGTTTTACTTTTGACTTTTTTTGTTTTATTCTTTAATTTTAAGTACACAAGTCAACTGGCATTAAAAAGGTATTAAAAACCTTATCAAACAGCAGTGATTCTTTATGGCACAATCTGCTGTTTATTTGCACAACGAAACATGTGACCAAGGAGTAGATTGATTGCCTGGTAGCCTTGGGAAACTTTACTGTATAATACATCATTGTACATATATTTAATCATGAGCAACACTTGTGCATATTATACGTTTCATCACTTGAATCCTGTTTCCATTACTGCTGTCATGCTTGTGTTTTGTGGCTCTTGCTGAGCTCGTCCGACACGGCTCGATGTATTTTGGCTGACATCACGGCCTGTGCTTTGTCTCTTCATCTCTTCCTCTTCATCTGTTTTCCTGCTGATTTTCTCACGCTCATCCATCCACTGTGTGTGTGTCATGTGACCTCAGGGCAGCCAATAAGAGAAACGTCCGTCTGTCAAGGTACGACAGTGGCCTGGGACGGATTTACAAGAGTGACAATGCATGTGTCAAGAGCATGCAGCATAATATAGGGCTGCACGATATTAGAAAATAAGAGAGAGATGCGATACAGGTGTGCAATATTACGATATTATTGCAATATTTTACTTAATTGTTTCACCTCAGTGTGTTTCATTCAAGTTATGTAAGTTTTCAGCAAATTATGTCAAAATAAGACACATGTGATATATTGTGCAGCCCTAGCATAAAAGCATGAGAAAAAAAATCTGTTCATTTCTCATTTTGGGTCCTACATTTATTTAAAAGGTTTAGCGTTGAAACGTGGAGTTAATGACTAATTCATTGCCTATAATGGAGCTCTTGATGACTGTACTCAAGTTTTGCTTATCTTCCAAACAGCACTTTTGATTTTGACACTTTACATCTCTGATAAATCCTAAGAGTTGCTGTTTTCTGTAGCATTATCCCTGTGAGCTTTGGGTCATTGTAGTCCATAAACCGAAATGTCCTTTAGCACCAGGGGGTAAATAAACCGTTTTGGAGAAGCTCAGGCTCCATGTTTACAGTCTGCATTACAGCAGCAGACTCAGGTCATGGTTTGTGCTTCCTGTTGCTCACTTTTGTCTCGCTTTAAGGCAGATTTTCACTTTTCAATCTCTTCCTTTCTCCTTTCTTTGTGTCTTTGTGTCTTTTCCTTCTCTCATGCCTCGCTTTCAGCCCCTTTGCTGCTTGGTGAGTCTCCTGTCCAGCCTTATCTTGTCACTACTTCTTGCGCTCTGCATATCTTTAACCTAGCCTATATACGTAACTTCATTCAATATTTATTCTCCCTTTCTTTGTTCTTGCCTTCCCCTTTGTGTCTTGCACAAACATAAGGACAATGCTCAGTTTAAATGGAATAAATTTCCCGTTTCTTCTCACTTTCCAGGCTGAGCAGTTTGACTATCGGGGACTCGGAGCGCAAGTCCTCTGCCGTCCAGCAGAGGGAGCTCTCCACAGACATTCCCACAGAAAGCACAGGTAACAATGGGATTCTCCTCTTCACCTGCAACAAGAGGATGCAAGCTTTCCTTTTATTATACTTGAATAAATCTGTTTTTTTACTTGCACATCCAGAATTGTCCTGTAAATGCACTCTCTCTGCCTCAGGTCCCGGCCTGGTCCAGAGATGTGTGGTGGTTCAGAAGGACCAGCTCGGCTTCGGCTTCACGGTCTGTGGAGAGAGGGTGAAGCTCGTCCAGAATGTCCGACCAGGCACGTATTACACAATATTCATATACTCATATACATATACTTCTACTCGGCTTAAAACTTTTGGATGTTTTAAATGAGTAAAACCTCAATTTTAGTTTTCATTTTCCTATTTTTGTTCCATTTTAGCCTTGTAATGTTCCTGATTTAGTCTTTTCTGCCTTGTTTTGCTCCCAGATTATTATTAACTTTAGAAAATGTTGCTTATCCTTTTTTGCAGGTGGGGCAGCAGTCAAGGCTGGGGTCCAGGAAGGGGATCGAATCATAAAGGTATTTTTTTATTTATTCTAATGGCAAAAAGGGGTTAAATCAAAGCATGCAGTTGTTATTTTTTTAGATTACAAACAGATTGTATGTTTTAATCTGCATTTTTTCAGGTGAATGGCTCGCTGGTGTCCTCCATGACCCATCAGGAGGTGGTCAAACTCATCAAGTGTAAGTCAAAGAACATCCAGCCTCTTCTTTGCGTTTCTTTAATATGTTTTTCTAATTTGTTTTCCTTGTTCTTATCACAAAGCCGGAACATACGTCGCCCTCACGCTGCAAGGCCCGCCCCCTTCCGCTGCGTCTGTGCCCCTGGAGCCTCTGCCCACTGACCTCTCGCCCAATCAGAGGACGTCTTCACATGCCCCGCCCCCGCCGCCTCCCCCTTTACCTTCAGGGCTGATGACCACGCCCTCCCAAAGAATCACTGGACCCAAACCACTGCAGGTGACGATGTTTTAACTGAGCTACTTTTTACTGTGTTTAGTCCTGACTCTGGGACCAGCAGGAGCAGCTGTTACTGTAGTCTCACCTGCTGGAGACAAACACTAATAAATTAACAAAAATAAACCTTATTCTCAATTGTAACACATAAAATCCTCAAAACCATGGCATGTGTAAAGATTTTGAATTTATAAATTACATTTTTTTTATCTTTTAGGACCCTGAAGTAAAGAAACATGCCACTGAAATACTCAGGAAAATGCTGGAGCAGGAAGAGGCGGAGCTTCAGGTACAGTGTTTGTGTGAATGATGAAGACTGAATGAATGATAATTATTATGGGTTTGTGCACGGCCCAGTTCTGTCTGAATACATTTATCATGGTTAATGGTCAATCATTTATTTGGTTAGGTTTTTTTGGAGCTTCTGGTGTATAAACAATGAGCAAAACACCTTAAATGAACTCCTGTAATTTGAGGGACTTCAATAATCACAGAGTTCTTATAGTGGTTTGTTTTGATGCTCAGGTCTTGTTGGAAGAGCGTCTGAGGAACCCGTCGACGTTGCTGGAGGAACGCATCGAAAGTGCAAAGAGAAGATCTCACCAAGTCCGGATCAAGATTCAGCAGGACCAGGTGGAGTGGGCTGAAAACTGAAAACACAAATCTGTATGTTGTGTGTAACATCTTATTCTTGTGTGATTCTGTTTTCTCCAGGACGGATCACGGCCAGAGTCTGTGACGAACTACATTTTAGCTGGAGGTTTGTGGGCTTGATCTTGAGCTTTTTGCCTTTGTGTAAGATCCAAACACATGATTACAGTCAGTGACTATGCAGCAATAATAGTATTTAAAAATGAAATGGCTTGATTCTGCCGTACAGTTTGATTCCATGCATGTGCCAACACATTTTAATGAATCCAAAATTCCCATAAACACACTCCTAAACTTTATGTTGTACCCTATGGATTATGAATGGGAATGATCCTTGTTTTCTTCACTGCAGGCCGCTTGTCCATGGACTCTGGTGAAGGCGACATGGAGGTGAGCCCTGGATCATGGCTGTTCTTGTTGTAGTGAGATCCGTAGTTTCCTCACAGCTCCTCCTCCTCACTTCCTCCTCACTTCCTCCTCTTTAGGCCTTTGAGAGCCCCCAGTCCTCCCCCTCGTCCTCCTTCAGGACGTCCCACCACCGACGGCACAACTCAGACACTCAGCACCCGCTGCCGGACTCGGTGAGACTGATGACAAAGACTTACCAAAGTCAACTAAAACATTTTGAAAGATTTTTGAGCGCCGTGTACCATATAAAACCAGTTTGAGGTCAATACATGAAAGTGCACCCAGATTGTAAGGCACATTGTCCATTTTTCAGAAAATTAAAAGGATTTTAAATGCGCCTGTATGTGTTTAGTGTGGGGATTTGTTGAAACTTAAGCAAAATGTTTCCTTTAGTAACACCTGGCTTGTGTTTTCAGGGCAGCAAAGCACAGATTATTGGCCCAGAGGAAGAAGATGAGGAAGACGATGGCTATGAGTACATAGAGGTGAGGTTCATATCTGTGAACGATCCTCCTGTTTCCTTTTTCTTTTTGGCTTGGATGCAGTCAAAATTATTATATCTCATAAAGTCTGAGGCAAAAATCACTCGAGCAGAAAAGAGAGCAGTTATTTAAAGAAAATCCTTAGTTTAGGAATAAAACTAAATGCACTATAGCAACATCAGTCTCAGTGGAAGTCCTACAGCAGATTAAAAGCTTCATAAATAAATGCCAGATGACTGAATACAGGGAGAACCACATTTTTGCGTAGATACCTGAGTTTCATTATTTGCTAAATGCTGCTTTTTCTCCTGTTATCAGATGGACGGCCCCTTCCAGGACATTGAGATATTGAA
>JAADKR020000016.1:249069-261488 GCA_011763505.2 Lythrypnus dalli
GTGTCTATTGTTTCTGTCCTGATGAGCAGGAGGGGCAGGAGCTGATCCAGGAGAAGCCTGAGCTGCGCTCTGTGGTGCAGCAGAAACTGGAGGAGATCAGAGAATGCTGGTCTGACCTGGAGAACACCACAAAGGCCAAGGCCCGGCAGCTGTTTGAGAACAACAAGCCTGAGCCTGCAGTGAAGAGCTACTCCGACCTGGACAGCCAGCTCTCCCACCTGGAGCAGCAGCCGCCTCAGCTGGAGCAGGCCCACCACCTGCCCACCTTCAACCAGCAGCTGCAGAAGTTCCAGGTCCGGCCTTACAGTCCCGGGACTCTTTCAGAAAACCAACAGAAACTAAACGTAATGCATACAAGACGAATGATCAAAGTGGAAATGTCTGACAAACATATCAATGTTGTTTTTGGCATATTAAGCTTCATTTTGTGGTTTATAAGTTTTGCAGCGTCATAACCAGCTGCTTGACTATAACCATAAAACAATAACAGGATTTTTTACCCTTTTGTCAGTGGCTGTAACGTGACTCATTTCTTGTGACGCAGGCGATGGAGTCCCAGATTGGGGACTTTTATAAAGACATGGGGGACCTGGGGGCCTTACAGGGAGTCTGCCTCCCACAGCGAGGGATGATGGCCGGAGAGAAGGAGGTGCCTGAGCAGCCAGAGATGGTGGAGACGCGCATCGTGCGACTCATCGAGCCTTTGAAGGAGAGACGTCGCATCCTGCTGGCCTCCAAAGAGATGCACCAAGTGGCACAGGACCTGGAGGACGAGATAGTAAGCCTTTTCTGTGATGTGTCTCCAGTATCTGCTCAGTTAAAACTATGAAAGAATTGTAACATGACTTGTTTGTTTGACAGCTGTGGATTCAGGAGAGACTTCCTTTGGCTTCATCTAAAGATTTTGGAAATAACCTCCAGAGTGTCCAGCAGCTTGTCAAGAAACACCAGGTCCATAATTAAACTCCAAATACGTAAGAGTCTGTCTTCCCACTGTGTCCTCATTGTCCGTCACTGACCTGCAGACCCTCCAGAGGGAGCTCACAGGCCGGCGGGCGCGAGTGGAGGAGGTGCTAGACCGCGCTGGCATCATCGCGTCGCTCCGGACTCCTGAGGTGGAGTTTGTACGGGAGGGGGCGGGGCATGTGCGTCAGCTCTGGGAGGTGCTACAGCTCGAGACAGAGAGGAGGTCAGTGCTGCTGGACGCCACGCTGCAGTCTCAACAGTACTACACCGAGGCCGCCAAAGTGGAGTCCTGGCTCTCAGAGCAGAAGCTCCAGCTGGCCAACGAGGAGAAGGGCACGGTAAATACTCGTATACAGTACAGTACATGTGTGTATTTGTACATGACACTTTACAGTAATCACCACCGGCTACAGACTGAATGAAATCCCCTTCTCTGTGAAGTGCTTTGAGTGACTTGTGTCCCTTGGACATTCACAGGACGAGGCCAGCACGCTGCAGCTGCTGAAGGCTCACCTGGCGCTGGAGCAGACAGTGGAGACATATGCAGAGACAGTGGGCATGCTGTCCCAGCAGTGCCAGTGTCTCCTTGGGCTGGGCCATCCTGACAGGTCAGTCTGCTCTGACGCTCTCTTGTGGATGATGCTCACTGCAGTTCAGTGAAAGATAATTATCTCTGTTTTCACACAGTGAGCAGATCACCAAACAGCAGTCCCACATAGACCGGCTGTACGTGTCCCTGAAGGACATGGTGGAACACAGGAAGACCAGGCTGGAGCAGCAGTACTGGCTCTACCAGCTCAATAAGGAAGTGGAGGAGCTGGAGAAGTGGATTACAGAACGGGAAGCCGTCGCCAGCTCCACAGAGCTCGGCCATGACCTCGAGGAAGTCACAGTAAGTGTTAGCAACAGAGTGATGCAAGTGTTGTGTGCACTACAAAACACATTCAATATATATGTAAGAGCACAGATAAATATAGGTACATTCTGTGGATAGTAATTTTGTAGACACTGAAATTTGCTTTCAGGCCTTGCAAACTCTTCCTCATAATGAAGCGTTATTTATTTCTGTATTTCTTTGTTTACAGATGCTTCAGGAGAAATTTACCAAATTTGCCACAGAAACCAACAGCATTGGGCAGCAGCGGTTGGAGCAAGTGAACAAAATGGTGAACGAGATGATCGACTGTGGCCACTCGGACGCGGCCACCATCGCCGAGTGGAAGGACGGCCTGAACGAGTCCTGGGCCGACCTCCTGGAGCTCATGGAGACCCGCCGGCAGATGCTGGCAGCCTCACACCAGCTGCAGAAGTTCTTCACCGACTGCAAAGAGGTTACACCTAACTTTATTCATTCATTTTATTCAATATTATATCAAATAGTAGGCCAAAATGACCAGTGCTTTAGAACATGTGACTGGAGCAGATGGGGTTGACCTCAGAGTCTGTGATGATGGAGATATTTGCTCAGGAGCAGAGCAGGGCAGGGCGTGGTCAGGACCTGGAGACCACCAGGAAAACACCAGGAAGCCTGTGAGTGAGTGTGTGAGTGAGCAGTGGGTGATGGTCGGAGGGTCCCTTGGTGCAGATGTTTGCAGCTGCACTTCTGTCAGTCTACAAACTTGGCTTACCACCACTAGCTATGGAGTGAATGGAATCTGACTTGAGTCATGTGAAAGCTCCATACAAATAAGATCCCTTTCCCTTTGTGTTGTAGGTTTTGGCTCAAATCATGGGGAAGATGAAGCAGCTGCCAGAGGTGAGGGCCTGCCAAGCCAACATCACGAACCCTGCCACCCTGCAGAGACTCATGCACTCCTTCGAACACGCCCTTCAACTCCTGGTGGCGCAGGTAAAGCAACATTTCTTTAAACCTCCCAGAACAAGGTTTAGTTAAAGGTTCACTGTTCACAATTCAACTCTTTTCATCTGTTATTTGTCATACCTCATTTAATCAGAACATGAGTTTTAACTAATACAGGCCTTAATTTTCTCTTTTTAAGGCACATTTAAGTGAAGTATCTGTGGTTTTCAGGTGAGGCAGCTGCAGGAGAACGCGGCCCAGCTCAGGACCATCTATGCTGGGGAGAAGGCTGAAGCCATCATGATCAAGGAGCAGGAGATCATGGAGGCCTGGAGGGAGCTGCTGAGCTCGTGTGAGGCCAGTCGAGTCCAGGTCACCTCCGTCACCGACAAAGTGCAGTTCTTCTCTCTGGTCCGGGAGCACCTCATGTGGATGGAGGGCGTCATGGGACAGATCGGGTGGGAGGAGCCGAGGTACAGCAGAGTGTCTAGACCAACTACACAACACCTTTTCTTTCTTGTTTACTTTAAATGCAAGTTGACAAAAGAAAATTAACAGTTTCAGCTCACCCTGTTGTACCGATCGTTTCAGCTCTAGTGGTGATGTTTATGATGCAGTTCTTTTCTAATGTTGTTTGTGCTTTACTTTCTCAGGGATCAGACGTCTCTGGAGTTAATGATTCGACAACATCAGGATCAAAAAGTCAAAGTAGAAGGCCGCACCAAGATCATACAGCAGTGTGCAGATCTGGGCAAAATCCTCATTGCTGCTGGTAATCCTGCATCAGAGGAGGTTAGTAATGAATTAACATTAAACTTACTTAAGATAAAGGCATGTGTTTTCATGTGTAAGCCAAGCATACTGTATCATTACAGATAAAAGAGAAGTTGGACAGTCTTCTGGCAAAGCAAAATGCTCTGAATGAGAAATGGGAAAAACATCAAGAAAGATTACTCTGCAGTGAGTATTTTTCACATTTTGCATGTGACATACTTCAGAATACACTGTGTTTCTTCTAGAGTTGTAGATTGTAGTTACTCTCATGAATGAATTATGCATGGTTACTATTGTTGATGCAGCAGATAGATCTCATGTGTAAAACAATGACATGTTCACACGGCAGTAACATTCGTTCTTGTCCTGCCGACACAGAGCAGGAGCACTTCCAGTTTGCGCAGGAGACGGTGAAGGCGGAGGCGTGGCTGAAGGCCAAGGAGCCGCTGATCACGTCCCGAGAGGCCGAGGGACAGGGACAGGCCCAGGCCCAGACAGATGAGGTGGAGCAGCTCATCCTTCGCCATGAAGCCTTCCGCAAGGCTGCTGTAACCTGGAAAGAGCGCTTCAGCTCCCTCCGCCAGCTTTCTGCAGTAAGCTTGACTAGAGATAAATGTTTAATCAGTTTGTGTTGGAGTCACTCTTTAATGGCTTTAAAAGAAAAATGTGACCCAAGAAATTGCTTAGTCGGCGCTGAACGCAAACCATAACTACAGCTTATTTTTTTGTCTTTTGCATGGGCTGCATTTACGTTGGACCTTTTCTCATAACCATTTTTTGATATTTGAAAATAAGTATTATTTATTTTTTATTCATTCATTTTTGAATGTAATTTTTTTATATGCCCTTTCATGAAGTGCATTTAGTTATTGTTTGCTGCTGTTTTAGGCTGAGAAGAAAAAGGAAGAAGAGAAAAGGATGCCCTTGTCGAGCCGGAGAATGTTCCCGTTGTCCTGCCTGACTCCAGGTGCTTCCTCTGTTTCTACCTCACCTTTTCTGAGGCAGGCAGTGCAGGCACACCATGAGCCCAAGCCTCTGCAGAGCGCCCTGGAGCTGGGGGCCACTCCTGCCTCCCAGAGACTGTCTGCGGCTCTGAGCGGCTACAATCCAGTCCTCAATGGATCGGGCTACCATTCACTGGATCAGCAGGGCAGCTCCAAGCTCCTGGGCTCCTCTTACATGGGAATGAACCACTTGACATCTGCAGCTGCAGCTGCGGCTGATTCTGGTCTGTCCGCCCTGGCCTCTCAGAGCACAGGAGCAGACCCCTCTTCTTATCTTGGAACAAACCATCAAGCTGGGGCCATGGCAGAAAGCTCTGGATACTTTGGACTCACTGCTGCAGGTGCTGCTAGTCACTCCATTCAAAACCACCTCGTGAGTGGAAGGCTGGGAAGTTCAGGAAATTTAGCTCCGCAGCCGGGGAGTGTGTTGTCGAATCCAGGCTTTCTCTCTCAGCCACAGAGCCACGGAAGCTCTGGATATCTGGCACAAACACAAAACTTGGGAAGTACTGGATACTTGGGTCAGCAGCCCAATTTAGGAAGTTCAGGATTCTTGGCACAACAACCTCATATGGGGAGTTCTGGATTCTTAGCACAGAATTATCAGGGCAGTGGTGGCATGGGCAGCTCAGGCTTTCTGGCACAAAATCATTACAGCAGTGGCAGTCTGGGTAGTTCAGGTTACCTAGCTCAGAGTGGGGGCATCATGGACCCTAAGATGGCCTACGCCTGGCAGCACCTGAAAGCTGACTTCATGCAGCCCAGGATAAACCACATACACAAGGCAGTGAATCCACTGCTGGAGGCCAGCAGGATCCAGCGTGAGCAGTATGGAGACATCCCCATGGCCGACATGGGCCCAGAGTCAGGGCTGGAGCTGCTGCACGGGCGCCTCCAGAGGGACCCCCGGGGCAGCCGCTCCGACCCCCAGATGGACCACCTACGACGGGAGCGGGAGTACAAGCTGGGCCGGCAAACCTCCAGCGAGCAAGAGATCCAAGCCAGGCTCAATGAACTGCCCATGATTGTCCGTCAGGAGCGTTATCGCCGGCGACTGGAGAGGCAGTCGTCCAGCGAGCAGGAGGGCAGTGGCAAGCAGCGGATACAGAGGCAGGACTCCAGCGACCTGGAGGGGTCGGGCAAGGAGGGCTCCGACCGGCGCTCTGGGTAGGCTCCGCCGCACTGCACTTTCAGTTTGTGTTTAAAGTGGCATGAAAAGGTGCTGTGACGCTGTGATGTTCCTGCAGGGAGAAGCGATCCACGATGGCAGAGATTGTGGAGCAGGTTCAGGAGCGAGAGGCTGCACATGTAAATATATCACATTATTACTGATCATCTGTCTCATTGTTTTGTGTTCATTCTGATCCTCTGTTCCCTCTTCAGGCACGAGGAGAGCCTTACCGTCCTCCCAGCAGCCTCTCTGCTCCTGTCACTAGGTTTGATGGACGTCCTAGAGCCAGAGACCGTCCCAAACCTCGACGAAGGCCCCGCCCAAAAGAGCCAGAGGAGCCTCGACGCTCCCGCTCGGCGCCAGCCACTGGGGCCCCCACGACACCTCAGCCCCCCTCTCACACTGCCCAGAACGAAGGCTTCCTCTACCGCAAGAAAGCCACCACCTCCGAGCTGGAGGCCACGCAGAGGAGCCCCAACAGGTAAACAAAACAAACAAACAAAAGAGAGATTTACTGACAATGTGTTCCCAGTATATTTGATTTGTTCATTTGTCTCTATCAAAAAGATCCAGCTCAAATGAATGAAGTGCATATTTGATATGTGGGCACACATTCTTAAACCAAGGTTATTAGCCCTGAAATGGAAATTAGGTGGAAAACGGCATTGCCAAGAGACCATAAATGTGGACTTAAGGCTTTTTTGGAAGAATTTTAGAACTGCTGTTTTTTTCTTAACTGAAAAGGTTATTTTGGAAGAACCAACCAGCTTAAAGACATAACGTCTGAACACACAACAAATATTCAGTTTTAAACTAATTAGACAAAAAGGTCTTAGATTATATGAATTGTCTGGTGCCATTCAAAAAAGCAACATAAAAGTGATCCGTGCAAAGAGCCATCAATCTCGTCTCTTGTTCATAAATTTGGTGCATCTTTTATTTGATTTGGTATTTACAAATCTTTATATGAGAAAAGGTCATTAATGAGGCCCATTGTTTTGATCTGTAGTAAAACGTGGGTGAATGTCTACTGTGTGCTGAAAGAAGGGAAGATGAACTTCTACAAAGATGCAAGGAACCAAACTGCGACTTACAATGGAGAGCCACCTGTGGAGATGAACACCTGCACGTTTGATCCTTCTATGGGATACAAGAAGAAGAAGAATGTCTTCATTGTGCAGTACGTTATCTGTTGTACATAAATAATACACAATGTATGAGACTGTTGTTGAAGCTAAACTCACTTCTCGTTCTCAGAATAAGCGATGGAAACAACTTCATATTCCATGCAAAAGATGAGGTGAGAGCCATTTGAATCACTTTGAATAGAATAATATGTATATTCTGTGTTATATTTGCTGGTTGTTGCTTTGATGGTGATTTTATTCAATGATAAAATATATATAGCTGTGTTCCACACTGTGACCTGCTGTTCCCTGTGCTGCTCAGGAGGATCTGAAGACCTGGACGGCCAACATCACCACGTCTATAGGAGAACACGATGCCATGGTGAAGTGGGACCAGCCGGGCACCTCGGGCATCGAGCTGGACCGCTCCGAGCGGAAGGAGAGGTCAGAGGGCGACGCCGACGCCAGGTCCGAGCGCTCTGAACTGGTGGAGGGAGAGGAGCGCTCGGAGAAGGAGAGGTCAGAAAAAGGAGACGGCTCAGAGAAGCTAGACACATCAGAAATTGCAGATAGATTTGAGGGTGGGGCTGGGGGCTCCAGCACCTCTGGAAAGAGCAAATGAGGAGCCCGTGACTGGGGGTTCTCAGCGACTAAAGGTGTAGGAGTTTGTGGATGAGTGGACAGACGGACGGATGAGAGAGGACGGACGGGGAGCATGCGCAGCTAGGTTTTCAGATCCTCAGTGATGAGGCCATTGGACTGACTCAACTGTGACAGACTCTTCTCTCAGCCCCTCCCCTTCACCTTGGCAATACATGAGCGCCACCTGCTGGTAGATGACAGACCGAAAGACTCCTACAAATGTTCCAGGAATTAGTCACTGTCACGTCTCATTGTTGATAGTTTAATCTCTTGGATTCACAGCATTTTTCTGTATGTATCTTTGACTGATAATGTAATGCTCTGTCTGTCTAGACAACTCGAGAAGTGGTGAATGACATTTCACAATATAAAAAAAAAGGTTTTTTGAAGCAATATACTTTTTTTATTTCTTCTTTGTTAAGAATGAGAAAATGGGATGGAAACTTGTTGCAAATGTAAACTATGATTTGTCACACCCATGTAAGCTTACTTCAGGCAGTTGGGCACCTTAAACACAGACGTGTAAAGTAAACATGTTTAATCCCATTACACCACTAGCTTTGAGTGATGTTAATATAACGGAATGCTGGTGCAACTCACCTGAGCTCATCAATATCAGTAAATACTCATGGCCACTGTTCACTTTTCCTTCTTTTATTATCATCATCATTGTTTTTCTTTCTTTTCTTTTTTACTAATGTCTGGCAAAGAGCTCGCCATCCAATTGTATTCCATTACATAGGTGTGTTCAAAATGGCAATGCTCAAAGTAATAGTAAGCTTATGTGACACAATGCCTTTGTATACATGATGAAAACCCAAGCATTGCATGAAATAGTTTATTAGTGCACCTGTTTAACTTGCTTTTATTTTTATGTTATTGAAACCATTTGGGTAAAACAGCTTGAACTGCAATAATTGAATGTGAGGAGCAGGTGTGTATTGCTTTGTTTGCAGCTGTTGTTGAGAAGAGTGGGATGTACTTTATGGTGAGAGCAGAGAATAGTCTTTGTTCTGTGACTTAACAGGCCAAAATGGACACTATATTGTTTGTAATGTTCCTATTCACAGAATGAACAGATTTCAGCTGTGAAATGTGGAGCCTCCCCAACGCTGGGGCCCAAAACGATAAACCCCCAAAACAGTTCACCTCGGTGTGTTTGATTTGTCATGTCCAGCAGATTGGAAAACTATACATAAAAGACAAGTTTAAGTGTCATGATTTACTTCATGAATTGTATATAACCTTTGTATTTATACCATTAAATCCTGTGCTCTAATAAAACAGTACTCTGAAAGGAAATGGATACAATTTAACATTTGTATTAATCCACATAAGTTAAATAAAACAATCACTCCAATATCCTAATGTTTATCACATAAAAAAAGAAATATGCAAATTAGGATTATGAAACTATACAGTGTATATAAGTACACGATTATGGAATTGTACGGAACACATTTTACCAGGGAAGACCAGCAGGCCATACTGTAGGTATGCTTGTTCTATTTTTATATGTCTATGTATCGACATCAGGTCGCGTGTGCAGGAGTTTTCCTGTTGCCCAATAAGATCTCATACTAATCGTGTGTCTGTGGCAAGATAAGTGTATTACCAACTAGTACATGTGCTGTATACAAGGAAACGTATCAACCAAATGATCCAAGGCTAAATAAGTCCAGACTACTGTCTACACAGGTGAAACAGCATTTTCCTTTGGCATGAATTTATCTGATTTTTGCAAAATGGTGCCATTTTCCAACCCAGCTGAGAATCCCAAACTGCTGATTGTAAATGAATGTTTTTTGTTGTTCTCTTCTGTTGGTCAGTCACATAAATTGTTTACAGTCTTCCTCTGAAAGCACCAAAAGTCTTTTGTAGACGGGAAAGTGCAATGGACACGAGATGCTGCAGTGTTTAAACTCACTGTCACTAAGAGTTTCAGGTTCATGTTTCTTTGTTTCCAGAGGGAGAAATGATTTGGTTTGGAGTAGGAGTCAGTTGCAAATATATACACAATAGAAAAAAGGATGTTCCAAAAGATCATGCCACCCACAGTGTACATACGGCTTTCCACCGTCTGCACATTCACTTCATGTGGATAATTAATCGCATGGAGTTGTCGTCGCGGTTGGAGGGGAATCCTAAACCTCCTCCAGACTGAGAGCTGACAACTGGAGAAGAGGGATTTTTCAAGCCTGCTGATTGTAGACTGTTCAGAAATGTCCTGCAGGGAGTGGACACCCCCAGAATTTGAATGTTTTACAGCCAGGTTACACTTCCACGTCACATGCTCTGTTCTTGCTCTGTAGAATGTCAACAGAATATTTTCAGTGACGCCAAACACTCGTCTCCTGAGAAAATACAGACGTCGATATATTTTTGCACACACAGATGTTCCATGTTCATGCCAGCTTTTGCTCATCCATTTGCACTCCTAGATCCTTATCGGTGGACATTTGTTCTACATATCCTGATTGTATACTTTACTGTGGACCCTTATCATACTTGGGTCTACAATAATTTATTTTTGTTTTGTTTACATAAAGGAGCAGATAATGTTCATCACATTGTTTTATAAAGCTGTCCACTCCAGACTGTGGCTGCTGAAGCCATACACTGTTTGCTTCTGTCTTATTTCAAATCAAAATAAGCTACAGTATGTTAAAATGTGAATGTTTTGATTTGTCGCAATCATTTTTATTTGTACATAAGTGCCATGACATGCAGTCTGCAAAAGTCTGGGGGTTTGGAAGAGAAAGCTATTGACAGTGAAAGTAGTTTCATTTATTCAATCAGTACCAATCAATTTGTCATTGCAAAACATATTTTTATCATAAGAGCTTCAGTATTTTCATGTGGCTGTGATTGTTCTTATCATTACACATGGCAGATATTTAGCCTACACCACTGTGTGTGTTTGAAATGTTTGCTTCTCATCACCTTTTCTGAAATACACAGGGCAATTCCAACTATGTTATAATGGACATAGTTATAACCAACGTAAATAAGAACAGTAAACCGTGACCGAAGAAAAAATATTGTGAAACTTTTGTTTCCTTCATTGATTATCTTACAGTGTGTATGTCTTTGTTACTTTACAACTTGCTGCTATGACATTAAATAAACCTCCAAACTTGCTAATGCGAACTTGATGTCAAGTTAATGGTGCCACGTTTACATTGCACTTTGCATCTTAATCGAAACACTACATCAGTGCAAATAAGAGCATTTATGAGCTTTGATGATACTTCCCTACAGGAGTCCAGGAGATCACATGGGCTCCTCAGAACTTTGTGGAGAGACCAAAATATGCAGAAAATGTTTTAAATGTCCACAGATGCAAACGATGTAAATAAACTATAGCCTATAGGACATTGTTTGATGTATGTGATACAAGCAGCCTGGCTTACACCTTATGCACACTATTTGTTTCTTCTTTTTTTCCCCCTTTTTTTTCTTTTTTCTTTTTTTTCTTAGTTTTTCTCAGATGCACTTAAACAAACCTACCAATCATTATTTTTCTTGATAACCTTTTTTACAAAGAGCAAACTCTTTGGTGCACATGATTTCACATCTGCAGATGTTGACTCTGCAGATGTTGACTCAGTTCTAATGTGCTGCACTATGGCAGCCCTCGTGCCACTGAGGGATGGGCCAAGGATGCACAGTTTACCCACTTTAACCAAACCCAAAACGTATGAGGAGACGTGCAGTAAGCTAAGTCATTAGATGTTGAGATATGTGAAAATATATATTATAATAACAATCGGAAACATAGTCGTTGGTAAAACATCTCCAGTCCTGTCCTAAAAGCTGTAAAGGTCATGGTCTATAAGTGCAAAACAACTTCACTTTGATTGATTCAGAATGGCCATTTTGATGTCTTTCTGTTTATTATTATTCTGCAATGCACTGCGTAAAGTGGGCGGGTCCGACGCTACGCACCGGATGTGACGTCACGCCGCCGCAGCTCCCACGCACAATGCGGAAGTGTCTCTGCGAGGGAACGCTGAGCAGCAGCTAGCTAGCTCTGAAGATGGCCCGCTGGGGACGGCTTTCCTCTCTTTTAGGGGAACTTTTGCGCACCCCTCGAAGCGTGAAGGCTCTGGGGGTTCGTCGTGTTGTGGGGCCGGGCATTTTGGGCTCTTTAATCGGAGCCGGAGCTGTTTGTTACTATCGATATCTTGAAAACAGGCGAAGTTCTCCATCATCGTGCACCGTGTACGCATCAGAAGAACAAAAAGTAAGTGTCCTGGAAAAGTTGGAGGAGTTGTCACTGTTTGTCACTGTTCACGAATGCAAGATAAGTTGGTTTGTTAATGCTTGACTAGAATTGCTTCATGCTAAATTGGCAAATAAGGCTCAAGCTGGCGACAGTGCAACTATGTTATCAGTAGCCCCGCCCCACTGCAGCTGTCTATTATAAAGCTTCAGGGCAGACCTTTAATGCTCTGTTTGCTCTTGTATAATCCAAACTTTCAACAGGAAATGAACCTGATCTATACAGTAAGTTGTTTGATTATTGCTCTGATGAACTTTTTGTCATATATTTCTACATAAGTAGGTGCTACAGGCTCAAAACTTTCCACACTTCTACTTAAAGACCTTATCCCTATAATACTAGTAATGCATTTGTTTTATATAGCGTCTTCCAAATGCTCGAAGTCGCGTCATAGTTTTTTGTGTATATTATTCATTCACTCTATACACAGCTGCCCTGGGGTAGACTGACAGAAGCGAGACTGCCAATCTGCGCCATCGGCCCTTAACATCTAATATCTGGCTCTATTCATTAGATTCTTTTGCAGAAAATACACTGGCTTTTAGCCATTTCTATGTATAAAATGCCTTGCTTTCATCCATCCATCCATCCATTTTCTTCCGCTTTATCCGGGGCCGGGTCGCGGGGGCAGTGATCTGAGCATGGACGC
>JAADKR020000016.1:2010347-2026629 GCA_011763505.2 Lythrypnus dalli
GCAGGTGGACCCTTCCCCGTGACCCGCCGTCATTACCCCGTGATTCCCCCTTTTTGCCTCTCTTTGTGTTTTATTTGTTGTCGGGCCTCCGGTCAGCGCTCTCCGCCCCAAACAGAGGCGGCCGCTTAACAAATGCTTGGCGCTATTAATCCCGCGTCCGTTGCTGGGGCTTTATTCGCCGGCGGTAGGGGTTCGGTCAGCGCTACTGTGACTTCTATTGTACCCACGTTCACACACATACCGACACACACACACGCACACACACACACACACACACACACACACGCGCGCTCGCATAACTGACATCTGCAGGTCATCATCATCATAGTGAGGGGGAATAATACCAGGGATGGCTATCATAAAGGAGAAGCTCCGGAGCCCCCGCCTGTCTTGGGGAAGATGATTTCGGATGGCCCCGGAACAATGAACTGTGGGAATCCGCTTGTCCGGCATTGATCTTCGTCCCATGGCATCCCCCTCGCAAAAGGCTGTCAGAGCGACGGGCAGATAAAAAGAAAGCGAGGCATTTCTCTCTCCTCTCCCTTACAGCGTCTTTCTTTCCTCGCCGTCAGGAGGGCTCCCGGCAGATCAGCGGGGATGAGCTGAAAGTTGAACTACCTGTTGACAGAGGTTCTTAAACAGCCCCTCAATGACATATTGTGCAAAAGAGGGGGGAGAGGGGGGGACAAAAAAAAAGAAAAAAGAAAAGAGAGGCACACACTGGCTCCTGTCCATTCACATTCGCCGCTGATGTATTGAGCCCGTGTTTTCACTCGATTCTTTTGATTCTCGGGCTTGTAGAAAGAACGAGGATTTATCTTAATCTGGAGTTATTCATGTCTCTGAATGCGGGGATCATATTTTACTGTAGTTTTTAAAGAAAAGGTCCTCCATGGATATTTGTTGCAAAGGCAGGCCCGAGTCTCCAGGGAAGCGGAGGTGCCCTAATTTGCCGTTACCAGACGCTTTTGGCTCAGATTTAAGTTCACAGGAGTCAGAGAATGTAATCCCAAAAGGAAAGTTGGTCGGTTTGTGCGCTACTTCAAGTGACCCAGCAAAGAGGCAGGCCATTTAACATTGGGGTCCAGTGAAATCAATATTGAGCCGTGAATTCCTGAGAAACAGTACCTTAAACGCACCTTGCCTCTTTGGTCATGCTGCCAGATATGTAACACTGTGTTGTTTTGCTTTGGAGTTGGGGCTTAAAAGGTGGAGCCTTGGAATGGATTCTAGTGGACAATAGTTCTTAGCAAGGAAAAGAGAAAAAAAATCTTTGTTTTCCCAAATGAAACAACCCTTTGTTTTATGATAGCTTTATGCCAAGAAAGTTGAATGCTGTTCATCCAAAACACAAAACAAAGCGACCATTTACAAGCAGCTTCTGGTTTATAGTTTTAGGTTGGGCCTTTTGCTGATGCAAGTTACTGCACTGACTGATGCCAACCGGGTCATTATAAACCAATATATGTTTGTATGTTTTTATATATAATTTATGGGTTGCTTTTGGACTGATTTTCAATGGGCCTGGAGAATGATTGGTTGTACGGGAAATAAAAATAACTTTACTACATATTTTTGAACAACATGGAATGGTTCACTTCATGTTAGACAATTTGACAATAGAGAGATATTTGTTAGAGCTAGATAGAAGTGGGTGATATTGTAAAGAAAAAAAAAAAAAGAGAACCAGAGTGAAAACCCACTAGAAGGAGTAGAGGCCGCAAATTCTACACAGAAAGTTCCACTCAGTCTGGCAGTAATCGAACCTAGGACCGTCTTGCTCTGGGGAGAAAGGTTCTTGGAGGACAGAACTCTCAAAACACCTGCAACTCCTGTCACATTTCCCAAGTACTTCTCAACCTGAGCCAGAAAAGTTAGTGTGAGTGATTCCTGAGCCGGGCGTCTGTCTCCTGCTTCCCCTCCTCTTTTTAAAAACAGCACAATCCATTCTTGAAGCCTCATCTCTTTTTGATAGTGCCGAGTTATGAGTTTTGATCAAGAGGCTCTAGGCATGCGATGGAGTCGGGATTGAGTCTGGCAGGGATCGCGCGACTGTCTTCCATGTGCAGTTCACTGTGTTTTCGCCTCATTACAGAAAGTAATAATGCATCGAAGTCAAAAGAGCGGTGAAGTGAAGGGGGAACGCAAAACAAGGCGGCTTTTTTATTGGATTAATTAGACGCCTCGCAAAGACCACCTGCAATAGAGGCAAAAACATGAGCCAGGCAAAAAACAAAAAACTCATATCTTAGTTGCTTCTTCCAAAACTAAATCTTTCTTTTTCTTTTTTTTTTTTAGCCAGAGGTAATTGATCTTTGAAATAGCGGAGGAAGCTCTGTTTGTACTTTGAAAAACACACTGAAGGCGTTTGATTGCAGCTCGATGTCCCTGCCTGCTTGTGTAATCACTAAATATTTAGCATTCAAATCTCAGCTCGTGCAACATATGGTAAATATCCAAATTGTCCCTTCCAATATCAGATCGCTGCTTGTGTGGTGGCGCCTTTCATCTCGGTAATGATTCGCCTGCAAATATGATGGAATTCAGCACATTGTGAATAATGATTGATTTGTTAATGCTATGAATTTGTTCATTAGGACTTAATGAGCTATTGCATTGTGATTAGTCGATGGGTTCGGTGTCAATACACGCCAAAATAACAAAAGGAAAGTCCAACTAATGGCTTTTCGATTCACCACTTTCTTGTATTAAATGTCAGAGCAAAGTTTGGCGACACGGAAATTCTGCGGCGAACGGGCCAAATGCACAGTGGGTTTAAGAAGCTTTCCTTATGAATTTATTATTAGTGGCAATCCCTAATATTGAAACTGTCTTTCATAGTACTTTAATAATTTATAAGGTTACAATTAGAGCGCAGCACATATAAATCCCTTATGCATTTATGATGCAGGCTAATATTGATAAGACCAAAATGAACAGAGCACATTCAAATGCCGACTGAAATACATTTCCATTGTGTTACAGATACCACTTATAATTAAGCTGAGGCTCGAGGAGAATAGGAATGGAGAGGAAAATGCATTAAGAGAAACAGAGAGGACTCACTTGTGCAAATGTGTGCGTTACTGTGTGTTTATGGGGTGCACGTGGAGCTTTACTGAATATTAAAGCAACAACGATAAAGACAACAGCTGAGGCTTCATGAGAAAACGCTAAAGGAAGTCTTTGTGGTTTTAGAGGTATCCGAGGAGCCAATAGTTTTTAATGAGACAGCAGAGTGTTCATGCCAGGAAATGATAAGGTTATACAGGTTTGACTAACGGTACACTGCTACCACACAGACAAGTTTTCGCAATAGTGCAGCATGGCAGACGTACTGAGCTCCCTTACAGACAAAAAGACTTCTCCAAACAGTGGTAAGAAAGCAATTTACCGTTTTGTTAGAATGTGTTTGTGTACTGTATGTACATATGATTTGGCAGTGCAATGGTAACAGCACGGATGTTAGCAGTCTAACAGTGTAACAGAATAGATAGACTTGTTAAGCCTTCTGTGGGCAGCCGTCTGATGACAACACACCCCCTGTGTCTTTTAGAGGACATTCTGCTGTAGAACTGTTGTGGGGAGTTGGATGTGTGTGCATTGTTCACTACACCGCCCTCAAATTCCCCTGCATTTGTGTGTTGATATGAGCAGAGGGGGATGTCACATAAGAAATGTCCTTTTTAATCAGGGGAAAAAATATAAAATGACTTGGGAGCAAGGCGAGCATATTAATGTGCCTCATTTGCATACGCTCGTCAGCCAGGATACGTTTATAAAAAACACAAACTGGATTCGTCAGTTCGTTTCACATTATTCCATTGTCTATCTGCCTTTGTTATATGTTAAAGATAAAGGCAGAAATCAAATTGAAGAAAAGGGCAAGCTGCTATCTCCCCAAATGAGCAACAGCTCATCAGCCTAGTTTAAATCACAGATTTCTATTCCAAAAGGCAGCCGCTCTGTAAAAAGAGCCTTTTCAAATAAGGTCTCTCCCGATATAAGCACGCCTGCTGATAAAACTACTGTCACATAAATACAATTTAGAACCTTGCGTCATTTCAAGCAGTCTAACAAAGTTTTATCCCTCTCTGCAAACGGATATGTACACAGTATACTCTTTTATTATCAAGCTCTATTTAAATGAGGACAGAATTATTCAAGTCACATGGGAGTAAGATCATAAGATAAGCCATACATTTAAGTAGGCTTTGACTGAGGCACGTCTGACTGTACGACTGTGGCTGCCGAACATAGCACAGCCATTATATTAGAGATGAATTCGCTTCAACCGCTTTACGACACTCGCGACAAAGTCAGAGGGCAGCCCACCAGTGTCACATTCCTTTAAACAGAAGTGGAAGCTTGTTGCAGTGTCTAATTCATGACCATGAGATAAGAATCCACCACGGAGCATGTGTTGGAGGGGACAAGGTCTAAAGGAACAGGCTCTCCTTATGTCGACTAACCTCCCACTGACGGGAGAGGGAGAGCAATGAGAGGAAAATGTCAAATGAATGTGCAAGCAAACGGACCAGACACATGGACAAAGATGTTTAGAGACACTGTGGGAGGAGGAAGAGGGACAAGATACACTGTAGTCCTTAGATGTCTTTTGTACATAGTGATTTGCAGTGTAAAGTACTCCTCTTAAGTGACCAGCTGACTGGTTTTACTTCAAGAGAGAACCACCTTCTGCACACGCATTTATTTAGCCTCACTATAAAAGATTTTTTTGTTCATTGTAATCATGCATTAAAGCAGAGAGCCTGCCACTGTTACCAGGCAGCATACTAATCAGCTTAATGAGATATTATACAATATTTTGTTGACCAAAGCAGAACTGTGGTTATTATTTCTGTGGACTTGACCCCTGCCAGCAGCCAGAGGAAGTGTGCACATACATGTTTACCTCTCCATCTGGAGAGCAGATGGAACTGTATTAAGGCCGTTGTTCTTTTTTATTTAAGCACTGATGTAATACATATGAAAGAAAGCATGTTTGTTGATGCTAAGCTCTTCTCATTACACATTTGTGTTAAGTTGTGTGTGTGTGGTGAGGCTTGTACATCTGCCGATCCCTTAAATTTACTTGACTTTGAGTGTTGTTGAATAATTTTAACAAACACAAAATCCCCCCTGCCTCCCTATCATAATAAAGAACCTAATTTACATAAATAGAATTAGCTAAAGCAAAGAATCAAATATAGACATGTTTTAGAATCTAGGATTACACACATCAGATGTACAGCAGTTTTCCTTTCAAGAAATATTGCACCATTACAAGTGTCATGGCAGCGAGATAAGAGTGTTTACCGGAGTAACCCCTTGGTTTTAAGTGCTGTTGTTGATATCGTAATTGTAGTATTGCGGTACGTCTCTGACAATGCATTTGCTTCCTTTCATTAAGGCGTGTAATTGGAGAAATTCTGATAGGATGGGCACAAGTAGCTTAATTACACACAGCTCCCCGTATTTACCGAGTAATTATTGCATCAAAAACAGTGCCACATTTTGAAAGTTTTATTAACACCTGATATGCAGACCTCCAAAGCAATCAATCTACAAACCTTTCTCCATTTTGTATGTGAATGTATTGTTTTCTTTATCATATATACTAAGTAACCATTGCTTTGTTGTTGTGTGCTTGCTGTTTACAGGATGGAAGACTCGAGTTTGTGCCTTGGTGTGTCATCAGGAGTCCCTGATGCAGAAGCCCATCTCAACAGTGCAGTTCTAAATGGACGCTACCCCATTAGTCAGAAGCTTCACCAGCTTACTGCCCAGTTAGGCCACGCTTTCCCCAACCTGCACCGCCCACAGCCAATCCCCGAGGAGAAGGCAGCCACTCCTTTGGATGAGAAGACCCACCACACAGCCCTAGTCAGTCAGCCAATCAGCAGTCAGATGGCACTTTTAGCCAATCAGCTCAACCGTGACATTGATGCAGCGGCCTTAAGTGGGCTCAACGGCCGTGTTGATCTGCAGCAGTTCCTCAATGGTCAGAATCTGGGCATCATGTCCCAAATGAATGATATTGAAGATGATGCTCGTAAGAACAGAAAGTATCCTTGTCCGCTGTGTGGCAAACGCTTCCGATTCAACAGCATCTTGTCGCTGCACATGCGCACACATACAGGCGAGAAGCCCTTTAAATGCCCCTACTGTGACCACCGAGCAGCTCAGAAGGGCAACCTGAAGATCCATCTCCGCACCCACAAACTCGGCAACTTGGGCAAGGGTCGAGGCCGTGTCCGCGAGGAGAACAGGCTACTCCATGAGCTCGAGGAAAGGGCCATTCTACGAGACAAACAGATGAGAGGAAGTGGCAGTATCATCCCCACTCCCCCCTTACCTCACATGGGCCTCAATAATAGCACCACCATTCAGCCGCAGCTTGGATCAGCCTGTGGCCTGCTCCCACCATCGGGCATGGGCACTCCAGAGACCCTCTCCCAGCCCTCGACTTCACCAAAGCCTGCAGGCGTCCAGGATGATCAGCTGAACCCAGCAACAGGTTTCCGCTGCACCTTTTGCAAAGGTAAATTCAAGAAGAAAGAAGAGCTGGACCGCCACATCCGCATACTGCACAAGCCCTACAAATGCACTCTGTGTGAATTTGCTGCTTCTCAAGAAGAGGAGCTGATAAGTCATGTTGAGAAGGCCCACATCACCGCTGAAACCACTCAGGGCGGGGGGTCCGGCGGCTCTGGTGGAACAGCGCCGGCCACAGAATTCCGCTGCGATGTGTGCGGCCAGGTCTTCAGCCAGGCCTGGTTCCTCAAGGGCCACATGCGCAAGCACAAGGACTCCTTCGAACACTGCTGTCAGATCTGCGGCCGTCGCTTCAAGGAGCCCTGGTTTCTCAAGAACCACATGAAGGTGCATCTGAACAAGCTCGCCATCAAGAACAAGCCCCCACAGCCCAGTGAACAAGACATCGCCACGGTCAACAGCATGAACAATCTCGCCCAGGAAGCACATGCAAGCCTGTACTCTCGCTACATATCTTGTCTGCAAGGAGGCTTTCTGTCACCAGACAAGCAGGGCCTTAGTGAGCAGCACCAAATGTTGGCTAAAGCAGGCATCGCTATGAAAGAAAAAGAGATGCTGGGAAAGCTCTTGGGGCCAATGGCAGCTGGCATGGGCCATGGTCTGGATGAGAATGAAAAGCGTTCACTTCTGGGGTGCCTTAACCTCGTGCCCCCACTGAAGTCCAGCTGCATGGAGCGACTTCAGGCTGCAGCAAAGGTGGCTGAGATGGATTCACTCAACAACTATCAGGCCTGGCAGTTGATGGCTCGTGGCATGGCTATGGACAGAGCCTTCATGCCAAAGGAGCAGCAGCTTCCACACCAAATGCATACTGGGCAGGAAGATGACAATTCTGGCTCCATGCCTTCCTATCCTAAAGACAAGCTCGACTACTCCATGATGACTTCCACTGATAGCTCCAAACACAAACTCTCTGAGGCCTTGCAGGGCTCCAAGCTCGGCACCGGCGCTCTGATGTCACTGAAGGAAGACGGAAGAGGCTTCGATGGCCACCGCGATCTTTTGTCCCACCACGGTCCTGGGGAGACACCTGCCGGCCTCACTGGTTTAGGAGGTCCCAACATGGACTTTGGCATCTCCAACATGAAGGAGAAGCCCTCCGAGTGTCCTGACTGCGGCCGAGTCTTCCGCACCTACCATCAGATGATTGTCCACTCACGCATCCACGGCAAGGACCGGAGGAGCATGGAGGAGGCCCTGGAAGAGCGCCGCGGGTCAGCCAGCGACCCGGAGTCCCAGTCCATCAGCCGCTCCACCACCCCCGGCTCCTCCAACGTGACTGAGGAGAGCGCCATGGGAGGGGCCCACTCGCAGACCGGCAGCGTCCAGGACGACAGCCCACACCCCTCCTCCCCATCTTCCGGTAAGAGAAGTCAACACCACTTCTCAGTAGGACTTTTCTCTATCAAAAACCTTTCTTTCTGGTTACTTATGCATTTGTATATTTATGTTTTGGTAAAATGGTGCGTGTCCAGCTTTGAATAGGTTATTTCACACTGAAATATCTGCATCTGATGAACTTAAACTAGGGTTTTTTCATAAATTCCCACACACTGTTATAGTTTGATCATATATTGTCAATCAAATGTAATTAAACTCCCAATACACAGCCCTGGCCTCCCCTGGGTTGGCCGACTTACTAACCTTAAGCACCTCCCTAGACACGCCTCAGCATTAATACTTTTACCCGTGAAAAGCGATCCAATTTCCTTCTTTAACAAATACAGCATTTTCCCTAAGTTCCCCTCTAAATTGAAAGCAGGTAAAGAAACCACCAATTCCCACGCAATTACTCTTGAGCCTTATTAAATTAAACGGTAAAAACCTCAAGTCTTGCTCAAAGATACCTATTTTGGCGTTGCATGCACATTGCAGGTTAGCGGCTTACGTCCCCCCGGAACATGAGTAAAGACTGGGAGCGCAGGGACTGACTCATATTTAAGCAGAGTGATTAATAAATGCCTTTAATAAACGCGTTGGAGAAGAGACAGCCACAGCCCTCCCTCTTCCCTCTCTCTTTCCCCGGCAAACAGTGGGGCCGGCTGGGGCTAGATAAGTATATGTTTAGTGGGATTAAGGGAGGCTCGTTGCTAATGATTACACAAGTTTTTAAAGGTAACTTTCGCTGGCTCCTCAGGGCACCGCGCCGGCGTTAAGAAGCGCGAGCCGTAATTGGGTCACGACTGCGCGATAATCAGCCGGTTTAAGCTAAACAAGACACTAATTAAAGATATACATATAAAGCAGGTCAGAACGAAAATCGGCGAACTTCATTTGCCAAAGCGGCTATGTGCTTTTAAGTCTTTTTGAAAGAGAGAGAGAGAGAGGGAGCGAGTGAAAAAAAATATAAATAATATAAATATAAATCAGTGGCTTAGCTTAAGGCGGTAAGCAACTTAATTCCACCAGTGGAGACGGGATTGTTTATTTATTCACAGAGGCATGAAGTCCTTATCGTGCCCGTGTAGTGTGATGGGTTTGAACATAGGACGGGCTATGTTTATTTTAATCTAAGAAATAATAACAGACAACCCCCCACCCCAATTAGGAATTAATGAAAATGAGAACGAGATAAAAACCTATTTTCTTTATAGAGACTATTAAACATAACACTTTCTCAACAGGGTGGGGGTGTAGCGGATGTAATTATCTTCTGAATTTTAATGCTGCAACTTTCCCCCTCTCTCTCTCTCTTTCCTCCCTTCCTCTCTCTCTTTGTTTCTCCCTCTCTAAGTGTCTTTCTTCATCTCCCCTTCTCTCTCCCTTTATCTTTCTCTCTCTGAATGTCTGTATGTTTATTTGTGTCTTTCCATATTTTTCCTCCCCTCTCTGGCTTATTCTCTCTGTCTCCTCTTCCCATCCTTACTGTCTCCCTCCGTCTCTCTTCCCCCCCCCCTTCTCTCTGTCTCTTCCTCTGTATGTGTCTTTCTTCATCTGTCCCTCGCTCTCTCCCTTTATCCTTTTCTCTGCATGTCTGTCTATTTGTCTCTCCCATCTCTCCTTTCACTTTTACTTTCTGCCTATTTCACTTTCTCTTTCTCTCCCTCTGTTTGTGGCCTTTTCATCTATCCCTCTCTCTATTTTCCTCTGCTTGTCTGTCTGTTTGTTTCTCACTATCACTTTCTCTCTCTCCCCCACTCTATCGGCCTGTCTTTCATCTCTTTCTCAATCCCTCTGTCTCTCTCTCTCTCCATCTCTCTTTTTTGGTTTCTTTATGCTTCTCTATCTCCCCTTCCTCTCTCTTTCTCTTGTCTCTATCTCTCTCTATCTGCCTGTCTTTCATCTCTTTCTCAGTCCTACTGTGTCTCTCCCCATCTCTCTCTTTTTGTTTTCTTTATGCTTCTCTATGCCCCTCCTCTCTCTCCCTCTCTTCTCCCCCTCTCTTTCCTTCACTCATTCTTCATCCCTCCCTCTCCTGCTCTCTCCCTCTCTCTACCTCTTCTCCCTCTCTATTTACTCCTCTCCATCTCTCTCTCCCCCTCTCGGTCTCTCCCTCTCCCTTCATCTCTCCCTCTCTCTATCTCTCTCTCTCTCCCTTCATCTCTCTCTCTCTCTTTTGACTTAAGCGCTTTGAATCTGATGAGTACAGCTTGTGGCGTTTCAACAACTTCAGAAGTGCTGTGTTAACATCCAGTCGACTAAATACTAAGAGAAAAAATAAGAGGGTTAAAATAATCTGAGACAAATAAAAAAGCAATGTTTTTTTTTTTTTAAAGCAAATGTTAAAGTATAATGAGGCTTGTTTGATTTAGCTGTAAGTGGTTAAATCCTCTCCCCGAGGCGATGTCTTTAAGGAAGGAGGGAAGGCTTAAAACAACAACAACACTGTGTGAAAAATACGTCTAAATTGCCTTCTCATAATGTCGGCCTATCTTGCAGCATGTAGTTTGCAGAATATCCATCATCCTATATCAAGGCCCTAATGCTACTCTGTGTTATGAATGATGACTTGTTGATCATTTTTGACAGTCGATGCGCAGATATCACTCTCTGGATGTAAATTGTAATTTAAGCTGTAAATTTCAACTTAATGTATACCTCCAAAGTTAGAGATATTTCAGCTATCATCAGTTCTAATAAAGATTCAACACATTAGTATTCACCTTTCAGCAGATGGCAGGTTCTCAAGTGAATTATCATCTTTATCTCATTTTTATAGAAAATTCCTTGCATTTTTATCAAGTATAGGAGTGTTAGTGTTAAGGAATGTGAAATATGTGAAAGCTATCTAAAAATTACTTATTTTCTTCCTGTTTACCTGCAATGTTTTGTGTCAAGTCAAGCATTTGCTACAAAATCCAACAAACAATATGTCTGTCTTCCATTAGAAACTTTTCAAAGTATATTCTTCCTACACATTTTAAACAGCTTTAGCTTCCTTTCATTTTAATACCGTACGTTCACACCCATCCCACTGCCCAAATCCCAACAAACAATCTTTAGAAGCCTGTTTTTTGATCTGACAAATTGTACCAAATAATTAGAAGCCGTGCAGATCTCTACCGACTGAGACAAAAAAAAAAAAAAGTGAGAAGTAAACAGATATGAAAATGAATCTTCAATATGCTTGTTTTTTTTGTTACTTCCTGTTTTTTCATCAAGTAGCAACGAAGAAAAAAAAAAGAAACGAAAAGAAAAAAACCCCTTGTATTTTCTTCACAACTTAGACTATGTGATTTTCATTGGGAGCTCAGGGACTCTCAAATTAGAAAGCTTTGATGTGTGAGAAAAATGTGTTTGAGTCTCATGCAGAGAAAGGTGCCGCGGTTCCGTCGGCAGATTCTTCTTTCTTCGGTTCATCTTTGCGAGCGTATGCTGTGCTATAGGCTTTTTACAGTGTGCACGGCTCCTCCAGCTTACAGGATGTGGTTACTGTACCATTGTTTTTATCTTAATATCACAGCTCATTCTCTCTTCCTCTCCCTCTCTTTCTCTCTTTCTCTTTCTCTCTCTCTCTCCCTCGCTGAAAAAGATAGCAATTCTACCCAAAGCACACGCGCCTCCCACTCCGCCATGCCACCTACCCACGGCGATTCTGAGTTAAACTTAAATTATAGTAATCAACAATAACATCTCAACCGTGAAAGAAGGTCAAGTCCGCCGCTTTTGTCTTTGAGACGGCACTTGTTTAAAAGCAATGAGTGAGAAAAAGAGAAAGAAAAACACACACAAGAGAAAAAAAAAAGACAGGGGAATGAAAAAAAAAAAAAAAACGGCGAAAAGAAGGGGGGAAAGTGGGCAGCCCTGTGTCAGCGATGTCCTCCACAGACCTCTCTTATTATAGCCTAGCTCGGCGGCTAACCTTGAGCATGTTCCTTATTCTTTTTTTTTTGAGCGAAAACAAAGAGATAATTACATTTATGCCGCGCCGTCACCGGCCTTTTTTTGTTTGCTATCCTCAGATCAACCCGCCATTGTCACGCGTCGCAGTATTGTGATCGGAGTAAATGAAATCACCGCCGCACACTTTTGGTTTAAAGGGATTCGGGTTTTGAAATAGGTGTGAGCTAAATTTGTCTCTTTGTGTTTGGTTTTTGTTTATCCCAGGCACAAACGCTGAATGTGCAAATTTAGTGGTGCAATTGTTTGTTTCAGAAGATCGGAAAAATATCATGGGTTTCACTGTTATTCTTCAAAGATGTATTTAATTTGATCTTGTCTTTTGTAGTACCTAAATCAAGCAATCACTTTTGATAAAATGATAAGTTATAATTCTCCAATATTAAAGAGTTCTTGTCAAAAGTGTATCCCGAACAGGAGTAGAGGGACCCCTAGGGGTGACTGAGGACATAGCAGGGCATACTTTGAATTATTTATATTCAAAATAAGAGAAAGTGAATGCTGAAAAAGAAAAGGAACGCTTTTTGTAATATATACCGTAAGTACAACATGATGAGTTCAAGTGGTTTAGCTTCATTTTTGAACACAATACACTGTCATTATCAACAAGAGATAAGATAAAGGATAAGAGCAGGTTAATTTTATTGTCAATTCACAAAGAAATTGAATTACTCTTACACTCTTTTACAAATTGGTGGAGATGGCAGAGGAGGGAGAAAGTTCAGCATTCGGCAGCCAGTAGGAGGAAGCTGTCCATCAGCCGGCTGGACCTGGCCCATAGACTCCCCATTTTTTGAGTAGCATTGATTCATTGAAGCTTTTACATTGTTGGTAGGGGTACAAAAACATGTTGGGAACCACTACTTTTGAAAACTGACATAGATCTAGCACAAAAGGCCCCCAGTTCAAAATCCCTATGTTATTCCATATTGTTTTTTTAACTGGATTTCATTTTACTCCATGTAGCATTCAGGTAATGGATCTCAATGTAGAGCTTTACGGAAATTTAAACTCATTACTGTAAGCATCATGACATTTACATATGCATCGCAGAAAGCAAGACAAACATACATTTAAAAGAGCTTAAGTGATGGTTTGGCACGAGCCCTGCCCCTCCAGTCAGTGCTCACATATACAAATGTTACTAATTGTGTAGAAAGAGGGTTTTGCTCTGGCGCATGTAAGGCCTAAAGCAGTATATACTAGTCTGCTTAAACCCACTCCTACCTCTGCTCCTGGATGTAAAGGCCTCTCCCTCTGGCTTTCTCTTTCTCTGTCTCCGCCGAGAATCCCCTCTTGTCTACATTTATTTAAAGAAGGAAAAAAAAAAAAAAAGCAGCGAGGAGGAAGAGCGTTTAACATGGCGGGGATTAGCCTGTATATCCTTGGGTCTTTACGGCGGCTCAAACAAGCAGGCAAAATGCTCACTCCATACAAATTGAAATTGGATTTGCCGACTTGCCGCCTAAGGTTATAAAGCACGGATATTCATCTAATTGCGTCGTTACGATGGGGGCGTAATTACACATGCGGACAAACTGTTACACTTGTAATTACTGTGTCATTAAGAAATAAAGTGGCGCCAAACAAGATCCACAAAACGCAGGGTGACAAACCTGATCCGAGCGCCTGTTAAGGGAGTTTCTCTGTTCACGAAGGGCTTCAACAGGTTATGAACAACTTTATCTAAACTACAAGTCACTTATTGTACATGCGTCTACTGAGCTTAAAGAGGCTGTGCACCTGGTATTAGCTTGGGCCCAGAGAAGGCAGAGCGTTTCTGGATGTTGTTGATGTTTGGCTTTGATAGTTAAAACTTACTTGCACTTGTAGATGTAAAGACGAACTGTGTTCACTGACAATGGTTTTCGGAAGTGTTCCTGAGCCTGAGATCCTTTACAGAAGGATCTGGGTTTTTAATGCAGTGCCGGCTGAGGGGTCGAAGGTCACAGGCCTCAACGTTGGTGTCCGTTCTTGCTGCTTGTGTAGAAAGTTCTCCAGATTCTCTGAATCTTCTGATTATATTATGGACTGTAGATGATGGAATCCCTAAATTACGTGCATTTGAGCAATGAGAAACATTTTTCCTAAACTGTTGGACTATTGTTTCAACAGTTGGTCACAACAACTTTCCCAGTCTTTTATTGTCCTTGTCCCAGCTTTTTTGTAATGCGTTGCAGCCATCGATCAGTTTATACGTTTGAACATTGAAAATCTTGTCTTTGTGGTGTATTCAATTAAATATCGGTTGAAGAGGATTAGCAAATTATTGCATTCTGTTTTTATGTACATGTAGGGTTTGTATTTTAACAGAGGACCTTACCAAAAATTCACAGCCTTTTTTGCAAGTACAACTGCACTTGACTTTAATCCAAACAGCAAATGAACATCTCGTAAATGCATAAAACATAACGTATGTCTCTCTCTCTCTCCTCGATCTCTCTCTTCTTCATGAATTACTCCCCTTTTGTAATTGACATCCGTTTGCTCTTCCACTTCCCCCTCCACTCGGCCCATTCTTCTCCCCTCTATAATCACCCTACTGACTGGTTACAAAACCTGCTCCTGCCCCCCCTCCTCCTCCTCCTCCGGAGCCCGGCATGTCATATCTCTATTTTTTATGTGTCACCAAACTTAAATAGACAGTCATTGTGTTTTCGGGCACACTGGTTTCCCCCCCTCTCGTATTTTCCCGTACAGTAGGTCAGGACTCTGGTGTCTGCTAAATGATAAAAAGTTCCATTCAAATGCACTAATTGTCAGTGTGCGCCGCTGATTGACACGTCGCGGATAAATGCAGACTTAGTATTTTTGTACACGCTTGCACAATATAAAAGGCCAATTTATTTCTGTGTTCTTTCTTTCTCTCTTCTGTTCATTTGATTTCGCTCGTCCCATTTTTTTTTCTGCCCCTGTCTCTCTCCCGCTCTCTTTCAGACTCAATTTGTAAATATTACCCATGGCGGGAATTAGCCGAGGCCCGTTTTTAGTTATATATTTTCTTAAGAATTGCAATTGTCTCGCGAGGAGTGCCTTTGATGGAGGAAAAAGGAAGTTCCGGGGCCTCGCGGCGCCTGTGTTCAGTGGTATTCCTGGGTGGCTATCAGTGGCCAGCTTTGTCCCTTATGAAACATTTATCAGTCTGTTTTATACGTCCTAATGATCGCGTTAGGATTCCTCGGTCGCTTATGAAGCCCCGGCACCGAGGAAAAAAGGGGGAAAACGCAATGTTGAGAGAGTGAGGAGATGAGAAAATGCCACAGAAGGCACAGCAGAGTGAGAGATGACAGGGCAATGCATTCCTGAGTAAACAGTATTGAAGCACTCCATCTATTCTTTGACAAAACACTGCACTTTTACAGGATTATCACTACCTCATTTTTTCTAGCTTCTTAGCATTGGTGTTTTTCTTTAAAATAATGTATGGAAAGTCATGGTTAGCTGCTCTTTGTTTCCTAAGGATGGAAGAGGATGAGAGATTTTTGAGATATTGAGGATACAAAAGAAGAATTTGTATTTTATTTTGGCTTTTGTTTGATATTTAAATGCATTTCTGTGCATTTTGAACAGGTTAAATACGTTTAAAATGAGCCATAATAAGGATGCAGTACAAATGAATTCTTGAAGAAAAAAAAACTGAAGAAACCCAAGCACTGTCAGAATCATATGGATGATATGAAGTTGCATTGAGAAGCTTTGTTAGAAAAAGGTCATAACCTCATGACATCAGCTGCTGGGAAAAAAAACGAAAAAGCTTGTTTCAAAAGCTCCCCAAAAAAAAAGTCCATGGAACACATTGTGAGCTCTTCAACTTTCTCCCGGAACAAGCTCCTGTTTTGCATGCTTCCCTTTCCATCACCTTCATCCTTCTCTCTTTTCTGTTTTATGTTTTTATAATTAAAACATAATATTTATCTTTCCACAACAGAAGGCTGCCGTACTCCGTCAGGTAGACTGTTTGCATATTAATATTCCTAATACATCAACAAGCTATCTGCTCCGGTGTCATTGCTAAAAGTCGGAAAGGAGCGAAGGTGACTTGTCTGCAGGAGGCTTTATGTTCAGGTTTGAAATGCAACTAAAAAATGATTGGAATTGTAGAGGAAAAAGCTCAGAAAGGGAGAGAAAGTTTCAAATAGCAACCTTTCAGATGCACATAGAAATGAAGGTGTGAGGGTTTCACAATCTGTTGAAATCATGGCTAGAAGGTGTGGCTTTTTTGCATTCACCCCAGAATTTTGCAAATGTTAGTCTTCTGAGGACTCGCAACCTTAAGTGGTGGAAATTCTGAAGTTCAAATTCTCAGGTTTGCTTTGGAAATTCCTTTAGCAATTGAATTATTCACCGTTTTGTTTTAGAATTCAGATGCAACCAAGAAAAGAGG
>JAADKR020000016.1:2214175-2231809 GCA_011763505.2 Lythrypnus dalli
CTTTGTCGTACACAAATATAATTTGGCACACTTATTGCTCATGCCATGACAAACAAAAAATTACATTACAGGGTTGCAACCAACAGGCGCTCGGGCCTAATAAAGTAAAATTCAATTGTAATGCATCCATTGCCGGACCAAAAATAAAAATTACAAATGTGGTTCAAATAATGTCCACTGCTCTATTCCCAAGTATACCCCACTGTGATTTATTTTACCATCTGATTTCCCTGGAAAAGCCTCTGTCTGAGCCCTCCGTCTGCAGGTGTCCATTACGGCGCGTGGCAGGAGACGAGCTCAGAGCGCGGCCAAAGTGAAGAAACGACAAGAAGTGGCCGTGTTGTTGGAATTATGTCGGGCCGGACGCGGAATCAGAAATATCAGCCCCAACTTTAGCTGCTCCCCTCAGCGCCTGTCGGAATTTATGTGTCTGTTAATGCAAAGTGACGCGCTGTCCTTGACTCCGCACCTGTCAGTGGCTCGTGAGCAGCAGGGCACCTCTCGGCTCCAAACGGGATATAAAAATACCCCGTCTTCTTGACACCGCAATAAGCCACTAATCAGTTGGCAAGTGTCAGCGCGGCCGGGCTGGATGGGCCCGAGCGAGCGACGCCTGCTGAGTCGACACTTACATGTCACACAGATATATTTTTACCCCCTTTATAGCAATCATTGTCACGTTTGACTCCGACCATTCCTCACTTACACGATTTATGGCTGCTTGGATTATAGTTGTTTATTGCAATCAATAAAACAACCATAGTTCACCACTGCGCATGTTGTGCTTCAACAGAATATAGCAGTAAAAACGTTGCTTTTATTTACAAGATGTGCCTTGTCGATCATGTGTATTGAGCAGCGCAGGCAGAAATATTTATCAGAATTTTAAAACGGATACTGAGATGAAATTGCCATAGAAATCTGATATATAGTGGAAAACTAGCAAACATTAGGGCTCATTCTGTCTTTAAAGATTTTTTGGCATTCACAAATCACAAATGTTAGCATTATAGTTTTATCCAATTTAATAGAACAGCAGTGACCAGTGGTGACGGCATAAGTCAAAACAGAAGGAGTTTTGTAAAGGCATTTTGCCGAATTTGGTGGATCTCTGCTGATCTTGCGACTTGACATTTTTGAATCTTATAACTAATTCCTAACAAACTAAGATCTCCTGGGTAATCTGATAACCATGTTTAAGTGTAATTACGTGTTGAAAACCTTCCACTCTGGGACCTGGTTTCTAAATTAATTCTCTTCAGAACCCAAAAACGCGGGCTTTGTGTGGATGATATGAGAGTTTGATCAAACATTTTTGCATTTGGGCCTGACTTGTCTTTACGTGGATGAGGCACAAGATTGTTCCATTGCCTGGTGGCTTGTTCCCTATGTTTTGTTAAAAAAATAAAATTGACCAACCTCAAACTTGCATAACCCTGGCTCAAAGAATCATGGTGGCATTTTATAAGGCAAAAAATACTGTTATTAATATAATCCTTCCTTACAGTTCAAGTGAGGTTTACATTATTTATCTGCTTTTGCACGCCTCCCCATCTCCAGCTTCTGCTTCCAAAAACGTCACTTTTGTCAAGCAGCAAAACGTCAGAGTCGAGCCATTAGTCCAGAGCGGTGTAAATTAGGCCCGTCTGCTTTAAAGTTTTGGACCAAAGTGTTCCTCCTCAGGCTGACGCTGACAGTCGGAGCCAGATGCCTCTTACACCAAAAGCAATGCCTTGCCATGAAACCTGATGACACGTCGGAGCGGGAATTGACTTCATTTTAAATATGTTCAAAGAAAAGCGGCGTCAGAGTGACAGGGAGCGCGAGGGCGAGGAGGAGAGCGCTACTTTCTGCTGAGCGCAGATTCTGACAAAGGGCTGGCACTTTAGAGGAGGAGCTTTAGAGGTGACTGGAGAGTGAACTCCTGGTGACAGTGTGGAAGCCACAGCTGACCACATATAATCAGTGCATGTTTTTGATATGATTATTGATGGGTAAATAATGGGTGGCTCTCAGGAGCTCAGTGGATTTATTTATTTATTATTAGCTATTATTAGAAAAATCTGAAAAAAAAAAAAAAAAAACAGTCGAGGAAGTAAATATGGAAAAATCCTTCTGAAAAAAAACAAAAAAAAACTTCAAAATATTGTTCAGCCCAAGACTGGAAAGTTTGAAGTCTGTAGGAGCTGCTAAAGTGCAGAATTGCAGATACAATTCCAATTTCCCATATACATCTATGGACACACATTGAACCAGTTCAATAGGTAAACATGTTATTGTGAAGAGAAGGTATTTTGTTAACTGTAAGTGTAATATAACATAAGAGACCAAACTGACCCATAATCTGATGTTTTTCCCTGTCCCTGGATGTGAGTGTGGAGCTGCAGGTGAGTGACAGCCGCACACACTGTGGTCCATATGGGGGGGCGGCCCCTCACGACTGACGGAGCGTCCGCACGAAATCGCCCATCTGCAGCTTTGCAGGTGTTTCCAATGATTATATTATTAGCTCTAGTCGCTGATTTTTGATTTTTTTATGAGCTTTAAGCATCCAAACCCTTAGAGACTGGGCGGGGTAGAAACATAAAATATATACATGTCTGGCAGCACCATCTGCCTCGAAATCTGCCACAAAATCTACTGTATTTTGGCTTCTGTTTTTTCCACCTGTGTATATTATAAAACCTGTCTTTGCTTCTCGTTTTCACATAATTGAAGCTCTACATTTTTCATTCAAAGAACCAACAATGTTTTAACTTTAAAGCTGTTAGCATATTTTATCAAGAATTCACACTGTATGGATTCTGCTAAAGCAATTATCTCACCTTATTAATGTTTGTGTAAGCTCTCAGTCATATAAGAATTCTCCATCTTTAACAAAGTATCTCAAGCCGAAATCTGCACTGGACTGGTTTGTTTTGTTGAGTACAGTTCACAGTTATAGACTAATAAAGACTAATATCACTAAAAAGCTTGAGAACCTTCATCTCCTTTACCAAAATGGCCTGACGGGGTCTTCCTCACACTCGTGTTTTCCCTCGTGTTTACATTTGCTGTAACACAGACTGGAGCTCCCTGACACAAACAGGAGTCTGACTTTTGGGTAACTCTGGATGTATCTGTGAGTATCTGAGCCAGCTCCATGTCTCTGCTCGTCTCTCACATCCAGACTGCAGCCGACAGCCTCTCTCTTTCTGCTCCTGTCGAGTGCTATCACAGGGGAATCTCTGGGGATCCCTGTTCACATCAGAACCCCACCGCAGATTCGACACGAGAGCCTTGTTTGTACACATCCAAAAGGGCTTGTCATTTTTATTGTTCGCTGTTGTTTCTTTCGTCACTGATGTTGGGCGCCTCGCGTGTTTGATTCGCTTTCATAGCCCGGTGGTGCTGTCTCGACTGTCCTTCTCCCATCTGCTTCACATTCCCCCTCATGATGATTTCACCTTCCTTTTTGTCGGGCCGCTGCTTTGACTGAGGCACCGTGGCTCGGATGTTTGGTAATGGCCACTTAGAGTAATCAATGGGCCTCTTTGAAGTTGGGAGATGAAAGCGGAGTTTGACAGCTAATGTGCGGCTGTCCCGTGACGTGAACAGCATGGAGATGCCCGAGCGCTTTGAAGGCACAAGTGCGCCATGCATCAGGTTGGATTTATCCCGCTCTGAAGACTCACCTCCGCCGCAGAGCTGGCACAATGGCAAGTGGCAGTTGCTCTTTTACTGTCTGCGTCACACACCCGTCAGCACACACTCCAGTCCCCTCCTCTCTCATCTTCCTCCTTTCTCTCTTTCACCAGGCCTGTTTTATATATCTGTCACATCGGCATACCTCCTATGCAGCCCGTGCCAACTCCCATTGCACGCTCTCCCTCAGAAATGTGTTCAAGTAAACATTTCACGCTTGCTTATGCTAAAGAGAAGTGGCAGCGGCAGGTATGTGACAGGCAGAGGACTGTCTCTGCCCAGGGCTGCCATTGACAAAGCAAGCCTCTTTCACTGCTTTCTTTATCTGCTGAATTATGGATATGTGTGATTGGAAGACATGCAGCATTTGATGATACATTGCTTCTATTTATCAAAATGCTTAGGGAGGACACCCCCAGTGAAGGAAAAACAAAGCGCTCCTGCTCATGATTGTAATGTAAATGATTTGTGCTCAAATGAAAATGAGCGTAGCGGGAGGGGTGCGCTATATGCAGCTGTTGAATTTGACTCAGTGCTATCAGCGCCACGTCCCGATTCGCTCAGTGAACGCGACTCGAGCTTGTCCTTTGAAGCAAAAGGAGCAAAAAGGGAGGAAAACATTTGCAGAAGGGAATCATTTCCCATAACCACTAGCAGCCATTTAACATGTTCCATGGTGGTCCAGCTCCTGGACTCAGAGTCCCGGGCTGGGCCATGCACACTCATACACAACCCCACACACACCGACACTCACTCTCACACACACGCACACACATACAGAGGTTATAATGCCTTTAGGACGGTCTGTGTTAAGGTACATTACCTCTGCAGAGCATTTTCAAGAACAGATTTTCAGAGTTTTGCCTTTCTGAATTATTTTTTGAGAAAAACAATTCAAGTTACAGTTCTACGTGATTGTAAAATTAAAATCACTATGTAAGATCAGTAATATTCTCTTATCCAAACTCAAATGTCTATGCTAGCAGTGTGATCAATATCAGTCTGAAGCTGGTCCTATGGAAAATGGACCCATTAGACAGTCTTCAGTGAGTAGTTTGTTGTATTATGTCTTTTTGAACAAGTGTTCCACTGCTGACCAGGTCTTATTCCACCTCATTAGAAAATCATAAACAATATAGTTTTCTCCTACTATTTTTCATTTATTTATATTCACTCCTGCATGTCCCTCTCCCTCTCTGATGGCCCAGAACATCCATATCCCTCTCTGCCGTGGTTCCCACTGCCGTGTATTGTTTTGTTTCCCCGCCCTGCCTCCCTCCGTCATTATTCTCCTGTCTCTGGACACACACAGTGGGTTAATGGCGTCCTACTGTAGCTCGGTCTCTCTCTAACCCAAACCACATGTGGGACGTTCAGACAGAGCTGGTCCTCACATGCAGACACAGGAGCTCAGACACTGCTCTGAGATCAGCTCCTCATCGGAGTGACATCATTAGCACCTCTGCAGCCTCGGCCTCACGTTTACAGCCCATGATGTAATGCCAAAAGATCGAGAGGAGACTCAACAAAGACAGGGGTTTTAAAATGGTGTTCGTGGGAGTCACTGCAGGCCTTTTTTTGTTTGTTTTTTTGTTTACATTTTAAGATTTTGGACCAAATTTCTCTTTTCACATATCACTTAGAACAACAACATCATCAACATCAACAATAACATATTTAATCATCACACTGATTCAATGTGTATGAATAGATTTATATGAGAAACTGTCATTTCAAGGGCCATTTACTCAAAATGCATTTTCCTCACATTGTGTTGATAACACAATGTGTGTTGTGTTATGAAGTTTGAAAATTGATATCTCTACATAAAAAGAAACAAAACATGACAATGCCAACAATGGACAGACAATTTTAACCATTATGACTATCTCAGCAGCAAACTTATTTTGAATACATTTTTTCCCCGTTTGTGGATTTTCCCTATCTCTTATACAGAAGAAACCTGTTTTTTGGCATTGTGGGTCACCAGACAGTCCCATGTAACTCGCGCTCTTAGCCCTGTCTGCTTATGTTTGACAGGTACAATCTATCGCCAGAACGGCATTCATTGTTAATCCACAAAAATAAGAAAATTCTCTTATCCCAGATGGTCTTGTTGTTGCAAAAATAAATAAATAAAAGTGCATATTCCCTTTTATCACAGCTGGGGCTAAATCCACTTTCAATAGCATCTTCTCGCATATGTGTATAAATAACAACAACAAAAAGAGTTTATGGGGACACTTTTTGGTCGGCGCGGCTGTCCTTAATCACGCGCTCGCTAAGTCTCCGGTCTGATCCCGATTCTTTATTTCCCTCCCCACACTGGTCCGTAAGCTTCCCTCTGTGTAAAATATCTCTGCACCAAGTAACACCACAAAGGCTTACTTATCTGGGCATTACCTATTAAAGGTTTAGAGCCCCTCGCCTCTGATAAACACTGCCTATAAGGCCGTTATCTGCACCCGCGGCCTTATCGTGCTCCGCGAAAGGCCCTCCTCCCCGGGCGCAGTAATTTGTTTAATTAAACTGTCATTTTGGGAGCGAAATATAGCCACGACGACATGCAAAGAAGTTTAGGAAGTGGCGCTAATATGCGATGGGGCTTTCCGGCAACATGTCTACTCATTCATGCGTCCGCTAAATGCTATTTTGTGAACTGATACACACACCCCTCCCTCCTCTTCCCTCCTTCACCAACTTCAAACTACTCCAGGCCCCTCCCCCTTCTTCCCGCCCTCCTCCGGCTGCTATCTAAATGGAGCCCTGAGAGGATTGGCTTTTCCGGCCGCGGCGCTCGTGTTGTGTTGTCAGCACTTTGGGCGATTTGTGCGTGATTTCATTAGGAGCCAAAATAACAGGCAGATGAGGGGGGAAAATAGCGTATGCAAAGTGCCCGGCTACAGTATGTGTGCTCTTAACAATCGCGCTGCCTCTCGGGAGGACATAAAGCATTCCATCACAGCGCCCATTGTGCAGACAAACACTCGTTAGGCGTCGGGTAAATGCTGAGAGGACACGCAGAGGAAAGGACTGTTTCAAAAGTTCAACAGATAACTTTGGGAAGACTTTATCAGGGCCTCTTCAAGGGTTCACAGCTAATGTGGCTTTGTTGTCCCATGCTTTAATATGAATGGTGAAGTTACATGATTTAAAACATGGGCGTCCAAAATGTATCACCAAGTGTCCATACAGTGGAAATTTAACCTAGATGCATGTAGCAGAGGTTTAACCCATATCCCACACTTTTATTTAGGCTTGGAACAATAATGCCAGCCTTTTCTCACAATAAAATGTTAGTTTTGTAGAATAATGAAACTTGCAGTAAAAAGGAGTCATAAGACCAATATTTACATTTTTGGCCACAACCATAAGCGTTACATTTGGAGTCAACAAGGCCCACACTAACTGTGTCACAACTTTGACACACAGAGGCGGTCACTGGGCATGTGTGACATACAGAGGTACAAGAAATTATGTCAAAACTGATGGCAAACAAACACAAAACCTGTATAATTCAGGACAAAGCTTAATAACTTATCTCATATCGCAAACCATAGAACTGGAAGTACATGCACATAAAGTATTTATGGAGAATCTGAATCGAAGAGTCATCTCATATACTGCCGAGACATTAGTATTTTAGTTTGTGTAAATTGGAGACACCTTCAGCCAAAAAAAAATGAGGGCTTGGACAGAGCCAGGTGTCCAGTATGGAAGCCAGAAGTTTTAGTTTCCAAATAGTTGTTGAAAACTGTGCAACATATATTTTTCTTAATTTTTGCACATCTCTCAAACAGGCAAAAGAATCAAGCAGAATCCTTCTTCAAATATCCGAGAAAGACTCCATAATACACGCAGATATCACTGATCAATAATTCAATGCTATCCATCAATCATCTGCTCCGGTGCAGGATCAAAGCAGAGTTTAAAGACGCTCCTGCGACACGTCCTGAATGCATCTCCTCCTGCATCACAGCCACACCTGGTCCCACCACGTCCCGGAACTGGGGTCACTAAATTTGTTGCCTATTTGGGCTCGGCGGCTCCCAAACAGTGACAACAACACTCTCAGCTGTGCAGACGCATCCTCCAGTGAGCCGCCGCGGACTGAAAGATTTATGAGCCCAGGCGTTCAGACACAGAGGTAAGCTGTTTTCAAAAAGGGGAAAGGCAAAAAAAAAAGTGAAAAATAAAAAAGATGGAGAGATCAAATGGCATCTCGTGATAGCGCGTGTAAAAAAAAAAAGCAACTCGGCACTGGCTCGTAAATTAATGCCGCGGTGGAAGGTTGTCATTATCCCACAACACGGGGGCCTCGGGACAGAGGTGTGGTGTCCAGATGGTGGGGGAGAGATAGCCCCGGCCAACTTTGAGTAATTGATGACTTAAAAATAAACTGGCGAGGCAGCGGCGCTCATCTTGGGAGGGATGGAAGAAGGATGGCCCCGACAACGCAAACAACGTAGCATTCAGGTCAAGATCGCAGCCCCGCATTCTTTGTAAAAGTTTGAACAACAAAACCCTTCGGAGGAAAGGGGCCACCGAGGTTCGCTCGGCTCTAATCAGTCACAGGCCTGCGCCGAGCCGCATGCAAGAACACCTCGTAAACACCTGCCCCGGGGAGAGGACGACATCTTGTGCTTTTCAAAGGCATAGGGACCATATTATTTCATTGCGTACGCCAGCTGGCTTTGATACATTAGAGGAAGAACAGAGTTGTGGTGTCTCGAGTTGATGCTCCGAGCTACAGAAAGTTGCCTTCATTACATGTCTCAACTTCGTATTGGCTGTTTGCACACGCTGTATTTTGAGTCATTTGCAAGTCAAAATGTTGCTTGTATATAAAATCAAGAAATAAAGATGCCTGGATGCGAGAGATGTTGCTTCTGTGAAAAGAATGGCCGCTGGGGAAGATGCAAAGATGACTCAAAGGTGCGCTAGGAGCTCGAAACACAGCTCTGGGTTTGTTTTGAATGAAGGAACAACAATGTAGCATCATTAAAAGCTCTAAAAAAGTTTGTATAATACCAGGTCCTGATGATGACTTTGGAAACCTCTCCTCCACTTTCCCACTGTGATATTATGGACTGTCTGACATTGTTTTGCGAGTGCGTCACATTGAGGCCGCTTGAGGACATGGCGGGACAGAACCAGAGCAGCCCAGGATCCGTCCTGTCTCAGCTCGTCTGTGGCCTTCTTTCAGAGGCAGGTGCTGCTGCCTAAAGAGAACGTGTGGTTCTGGTGATGGAGCATGTTTATACAGAGCTGCACAGTCCACCCCCTCACACAGCTTTACACGTCAGGCCAGTGTGTCTGAGAGGATGTTTACATCAGGAAAATGTATAATAACATGGGGTCTGCATGTCTTCTACCACTAAAACATGTACAATAGTCCAGGATGAAGGAGAGTGTGTTTGTGAGATGGAAATGAGCCAATGTCTATAATCTGGAGTGTTGTGTTTACATGCAAAAGTCCCACGTATATTCATTAGCATGTAAAGTCCTGACCAAATGAACAATCAAACAAAATCCTGGGTATTTTACAGATGTTCAATGCCACATGACATGCAAAGGCAGAACAAAAAGACATTTAAACCACATCACAGCATGTCAGCAGCACAAAGCTCTTCATTTCACAGAGTGCATGTAAAGCCCTGCAGGTGTCAGAGTCTAAAGAGTGTGTAAAGAGCGTCTAAAGAGCACTTAGGGTCAGGTTTCAGATTGTTGGCTCTACAACGTGATGTATGTGAGAAAACCTGCTGTTTACCACTTTCCAGGTGCAGTCAACCCAATAAACTTCTACACAGACACTCACGAATGAAACTATTCTGAAATGAGAACTCTAAAGTACAATAAAAAATAAATACAGACATGTTAATCTCCCAGTGTTCAGCTCTTACACAGACATGTTCCATGCAATAAAACAAAAACACTTATTGGAAGAATGTTCATGTCCTTTTACGTATTTTCTATATAGAGACAGTTATTTTAAGAGAAATTGGTTCAGGAGTGACTTTTCTGTCATTTAACCTCCTTTATTGTCATTATTTAGTATGTTTATTGCTTGTGGATGTTTGCATTTTCAATTAAAATTGTTTCCTTAGTGCCATTCACGTTTCTTGCCTTTTACTTGCTGATAAACACCTACATTCTGATCATTTATCAGTCTTTACAGAAAACATTACATTAAAGGCGGGCGGGCGGCCTCAGTGATGCAGCTCTATAGGGGCCGCTCCGGAATGATCTATATCAATATTACTGCTCAGGAATCCAGTGTGGACGCGCCGTATGGAAATTATGCATGAGAAAAAATAATTAAAAAGATCTGCATATACAGGGAGCGGGAAGTGTCCATCTTCTGTGTGTGATTGGCTCTCGCACCGACATGTTTTTTAAAGCCCTGACGCGTTATTAATAAAACAAACTCTAATAGAAATATCATTGGGCTTATTTTTCAATCAGACCCAGCATCGCCGCAATCCGCAAAGCGTGACATTAATTAAAGATTGATGGCCGGGCCGTTCGTCTCGGCTGCTGTTAATCCAGTAATTAAAATGACAAAAAAAAAGATTTATTTATAGAAATTTGCCCAACTTGTTTCATTTGCCTGTCAGCGGCCTCTGATTTCCCGTCTTATAATGAAGGGGGAGGAAAAGCCTGTGTTATTCACCCGGCGCCCGATCGATGGACAATGTCAAAGTGATGCCTCGGCCATTCGGGAAATAAATTAAATAAATAAAAAATAAAAGCTCTGGAGGCCAAGTTTCCCCCTTCCTTCAAGCTCAATCAAACTTTTCATAGGGTTCAAAGTTTCGATGGCCTGAGTTCAGCAGTGATTCCAAAATTCTAGGTGTTTACAGCAGGGTCAATACTAAAGAGTATTAAATTTGATCATATCAAATTTAAGGCCTTTAAAGCAGCAAATTTAACACAAAAAACATTACTCATATCACTTTTTTGTAAATAAATACATACATACACTCTGGAGGCCAAGTTTCCCTCATTCTCGCTCAATCAAACTTTTGAAAGGATCAAAGGGAAGTTGGAGGCCTGACTTCAGCAGTATTTCCGACGGAGAAGCAAATATACGAATGGAGGAGCTTTGCATTTTTATTTTGGTAAAGTAATTATGTGGTCTCTGGGAGTTTGACAAGGCTCCTAATGAGTTCTCCCAGGACCTCCCTTTTATTTGTTTGTTTGTTATTTTTAAGCTTGATTAAGTCCCCTTGTATTTAGCACAATCAAATGAAAGGGAGGGAGATTAACAGCTCCTTTCCAGCGTTAAAGGAGGTGCAGCTCCTGTTTCTGTGCATCTCCTTCTGTGGGAAAAGGAGGTGAAACACTGTGTGCTCCTCACCTGCTCTACGTCTGCAGAAATTCATAGTTTATGATGGGATTTGTATTTGCTTATATTCCACTAAAAAAAAAATCTTGGCAATCTAGCTTTCAGTCAGAAATGTGTATCATAAGCCAAATAAAAATGATTTGTTTTGCCTTTGACTTTTTTTGTCTCATTGTTTTTTGTTAATTTTAGCACACAAGTCAATTTCTGTCATGTTAAACAAACTAAAGCTTGTTCAAATTTACAGACTGCACAAAATCAACATGAATAGTGTTTATTCAACCATTTTTAAAGAAATTGATCAAAGACATAATGCACAAACTGTATTTTTGTCAGAAGATGCTTTAAAATAATGGGGTTCTTTTTTTTTAAAAACAATGTAAATGTAAAAATGTTTATTATACATTCCTCAAACTGTCCAACGACATCCTTTTGCTTTTACTAATTTTATTTTCACTCAAAGCTTCTTTTATCTCCATTATGATTTGAATTAATATGCTTTTTATATACATCGCCACTAAAATGAGAGAAAAAATGTGTCCTTTGACCCGCAACAGTTACATTAAATTTAACCATGAGGGCATAAAAAGGTCTTAAATTCGACTTGTCCAAACCTGGTATTACAGTGTTGTTTAGATCGGCTTTTACAAACTCTCTGTATCGGCCCAAACCATGAATCAAGAGGCGGAAACACCCGGACAACATGATATTAATGACACTCTCAGGGGCCATTTGTAAATATACTCCATATATACAGTACCTCCCGTATCTGTGTACTGCACTTCACTTTCTACTACACTGTACTTGTACTGCAGCCACGTACACGAGGTTATGGGGAGCTCCATTCACAGCGCGGCGGGTGGGAAAGATGAATTAAATGATTATAATGACTGATGGTATTACCTATTCCACTAAATATCACTTCAGTGGCAGAATGGTCAAACGGCAGCGCACTGACAGAATTATTAAAGGAGAAAGAACTGAGAGTAATTTCAGGGCATTTATCAGTCGCACATCACGACTTCACCAGGAATATACTGTAAAATCTACCCCATCCCAGAGAGGGGCTTATTTTAAATATACTTCTTTATACTGCAAAAAATGATCAAAAGTAAGTGGAATTTACTTGGAATAAGTGTATTTGATTGAAGTGCAAGTTAATTGCAGTTCTAAGCTGGCAACCCAAAGAAGAAATAAATAGATGCTTTTTCTTATTTAAAGTGCAAAGCAAAATTACTTATTCCATTGGGAGATTTTTCCACTTAGTAAGTCAAGATTACTAAAAAGTGAGGAAAATGTTCTTAATTTCAATCATTTTACCTTATGAAGACATTACTTTTTGCAGTGTATATATATTTATATATTTTTTCCTATCCTATTAAGTCACATCCTCTGGAGTGCAAGTTAATTTCAGTTCCAAGATGGCAACCCAAAAAAAAAAAAAAAAAAATGGAGGAAAGGATATAGGGAGAAGAAAGTGGATTTTAATCTGGCTGTATTTAAGATGTGGACAATACCGGGGCCTCTCGCTGACCAGGCGTCCGGTAAATGGGATCCTCTCCCTGGGCTGACATGATAAATACATAATGTGCTTTATGATGAATGCTCTTTATAAAGCCAGCAGCAGATAAGATTCCTCTATTCATATTTTTCTATCATGTTAATGTGTAGAGATAAAGCTGTGGATCCGTGTGTGTGTGTGTGTGTGTGTGTGTGTGTGTGTGTCCGTGTGTGTGTGTGTGTGTGTGTGTGTGTGTGTGAAGTGTTTGGGGTCCAAAGTCGGCTGGACACTTTTTATCGAGAGATGAGGAAGAGGAGGAGGAGGAGGCAGTGGAGGTGTGGAGGAGAGGAGGGACGTGCACAACAACTTTTAGTGGTGTGTGTTCTCTTCTGAGGTGGTGTTTTGAGCAAGTTTGCCAAAATTTCTGTGATAAAAACAAAGATAACTGTGAAATGTTAATTGTGATGGTGAAACGATATGCAATCTCTCTGCAGTCTCAAAGCAAGAACATGGAGGGTTTGGTTCCAGTTGGGAGACTAGATTCGCCAAATTTGCCAAATCCAAGCTTTCCTTTTCCATGATGTGAAAGTCTAATGTCAATGAAATTGTATATTTTTGAGCTATTTATTTGGTTCTGTCTATATTGACTTTGTTTTTGGAAAACGCATGGTAAAAAGTAAATAAGTTTCAATTAAAGTAAAAAATACAAAATATAAAAAATGGGCATTGCATTGCATTGCGGAGGATTTGTGTATTTCAGAATAAATTCAGCTACAAACTTACATTGCAAATTTGTAGAAGACAATAGATCCATTTTAGAACCAGAACTTTCTTGGTTCTGCTGCAGCTTGTTGTGATCGTTCAAAGGTTCATGAGTGTACACCAGAGTAGAACCATGACAATACACACTTTTGGACGTGTTGTCAACTTTTGTGCACACTTTTCCTCTAGTTTAACAGTGCGATCCTATTATGTGACTAGTGTGGCAGAGCTTATAGTTTCTCACACGGAACAGTGACTGTGGATAGAAATACAGCAGTTGTGCGGCGCGGGGACTTGGAGCTGATCCTAGTGCTGCCCTGGGTTATGACTGCTGCACTGTTAAGTCCTTTATGAGCCCCATGCAGAGCCCCAGGCAGATGTGCACATTGAAAACCCTCCATATACAAGTCATGCAGGAGGAGCATCATCACACACTGAACTGGCTCTGGCTCATCATCCGGCGCTCGGCTCGGCACAGATGCAGCCATGTCTCACCTGAGTCCAATAACCTCACCCCATTCAGTGGCACCATACGCTCGCACTGCACAAGGAGGAGGAGCTCGCATGTGTGAAGATGACTTGCATTTAGAATGTTAATTAAGACTGGTTTAGGATTCGTATGTGACAAAAACATACAGAACTTGTTTCATTACATTTCTGACAATCTTACAAATGATTTACCTTGAAACAAGCTGTTAAAGGTGTACACCACACATGGCTCATGAATCACTCACAGAAAATGCAGTTTTCTGGTGGAATGTGAGAATATTAAACATATTCAAATGAAGTTGAGTCACAACATTTTTGGGACAACGTTATATTGGAAATTATAGAAACACAATGTCTGTCTGAGCCTGATGCTGCAACTTAGTACACTTGTTAAACAACAGCATCCCAGACTTGTTTGAATAGATTGTTTTCCATACAAATGAAAGGTGAAGCCCGGCCCTATATTAAAGTATAGCCAAAGTCTGTTTCATGTAATTTTTAAAGATAATTTCTGTGGTTTCTCTATCATTGCCATTCTATAGTGCCATCAAGCAAACACAATATCTGTTTAAACTACTTTTGATTTAGATATGTATTTTTTGCAGTGCAGTGCCATGTTCTTTCCCGTCCTTCTCCTTTTTCCCAGTGTTTTATGTGGGCCTGGCACTCTGAAGCTGATCCAGTCGTCCAGCCGTCCTTACTGCCGCCCTGGGTCCAATTAGACCTTCAGAAAGCCTGCAGTCAGTGCACAATGCGAGGCCTGCACCGCGAGCCGAGCCGACTTTGTGATGTCTTCCTATACGTTTGTCTGTGTGTGAATGTGCGTGCGGTATTTAGAGCGAGTTATATTGATTTAAATGATGGCCTGGCTGTTCATTACAAACAAAATAGCACAACTTTGCATGTTTTATGAGCGTAAAGCTTTCTCTTTGGACAATTTTGCAAGTGAGCGTGACTTTCATGGTGCTGCTGTCCAGGACAAATTGAGAGATATGAGGGCAGTCAGGCCCTCAGAGATTGTTACCGAGTGAATTAAATGCCTTAATTGCTATTGTTGCCTAGGAACCTTTACGTTTCCAAATTATTATCTTCAATCCTCATTATTCAACATTATGACACAATGAATAATTTAATCCTGCATTCTGCGTTTTCCTCTAAAAAATCAATGATGCCTGTCACGACGTTTGAACAACTTTTAGCATTTATTTGTCCTCTAAAACTGTCTTTTGCTAAATGATACTGACCCTTTGAATCTTTTAACAGCACAATCAATAAAGCATGTTTATGCGCTGCTTGCAAAACCATCAGTTTGGGACTTTTGAAAAAATATGCCAGCGGCTGCAGCTTGCTAAGTGCAGCGCGCTAGCACTAAATCTTGGGAGTTAAAGTTTTACTGGGGCGTTATGGGTAAAAATGCCTTGTCAGCCATCTGCCACCTCCTCTCCTGGCAGCCATATTTCCAGGTCTGCTCAGGTCCAGGGAGAGAACGCTGCGTCGCCACCCGAGGGCCAGACGCCACATTACAGCCCCGGCAGAGAGCAGGGAGCGGCCGGAGGAGCAGCCGGGAACAGCGGCATAAAGCACCGCGCCATAACTGCAGAATATGGCATTTTAATGATAGTGATGTACATTGTAATGCTAAGGAGACGCTTCTTCCACTTTCTCTCGCGCTTTGGCACATTGCTCAGATCTGGAGTGGTATTTTCGAAACTTTAACTGCGTTTCTCAAAACAATTTATGCCAAAAGCAAAAAAAAAAAAAAAAAAAAGCTCTATACCTGATTTTTTTCTAGTACTGGAACTTTTTTTTTATCCTAATATAGTATATTGTAAACTCAGATTTCTTGGGAAATCAAACGGTGCATCTAAATATAAATCATTTGTAAAATTATTTATTAAAGTAACCATAAAAAGTGATCCTGCAAGTTGTGAAATGTGCCTATAATGTCATCTGTGTTTAAAATTGGAATGTGATAAATGTGTTAGGAAAGTTAAGATTTAGTTGGTTTTGGTTGCTTTTTAAATACTTTTTTACTCAGAGGACATATTTGAGAGTGAAGAGGACGAGATAATGTCGTAGCCAAGACTTGAATCCATGTCTCTGGGGAAAGAACAGTGCTCTGCCATATGTGCAGCAGCCTTAACCACTAGACTTTTGGCTGCATGACCAACCGCTTATGTTTGACTGTTATTCCATGTAGATGTATGCAGTCATGAAAAACTATCATGAGGATGCTCTCTGGGAGGAGAGTGAAAGACATTGTAAAAAAGAAAAAAAAGGCTTGTTCTGACCTTACAGGATTGAAATAATCACCTGAATGGCTGAATTTTCAAACCATTTTCAGTGAGCATTCTTATAGAGAGGAATTGTTTCGGAATGCCATGCTATATTAAAAAAAAGCATCTGCTTAAGTCAGTCAAACATGAAACATGCACAAAATGTGGCTATATTTCAAGCATTTTCCTGATGTGAATTTATTCCCGATCATTTTACTCAGAACATGGGCTGAGCGCACAAACACAAAGCCTCACATCGTGTTTGGTCCCTTAAGTCGTGTAATGAAAGGTGCTGTTGACCCCGTCTGCCTGACGAGAATGACAGCTTAAAGCATTAGATGGAAAAAGGAAGTGAGTTCTATATAAGTAAATATGAAACCTCGAGGTTCCATAAGGCTTGGCTAACTGCTAATCACGGCTGATTACTCGGGCTGTAATTCCACTGAACCAAAAAGGTTTGCCAGTCACTTGTGCAAAATGAATCCTCGCTCACGTGTCAGTGTTACTGATGTTGGAGGCGGCGCATTAGCAGTGGGACAGAGGGCAGTACATCACACTGAGTGCAGAGCTGCTGCCTCTGACCACATGCACTTTCAGCTTTCCTCCATCCCTCACACACTTAATGACACACCGTTAAAAATGACCCGAATGGAATAAATTAAACAGTTTGTGAGTTTGGCCTGATGTGTATCACTCGAGCATTAGTTATTAAGTTCTGACAACTTTACAGAATATTTTATCTTGTAAAGGCCAGTTCTGAACAACAGGGAGTTAACCCAGACTAAATCATGATGTAAAAACAGTACTGGTCAAGGTGGAGTTCATAAATTCATTCTCAGACAAGGATCATCAAAGTCTTTCACCTTTGATGGAACCAAAAGGAATTATACAAGACCAATTTAATCAGTAACTTATTATTTCTTTTGCAAGTTCAACAATGGCACTGTACTTCACTGCAGTGGCTCTCAACCTACAGGGGGAACCCAGTGTGTAAAATTATAATAAAAAAAATAACAATCAAATAGTCTGTTGCCAGCTTATATGGGGTTTAAAAATCCTGTCCAGCCAGACTACTTATCTCTATTTTTTTCTAAACAGAAGACTCTGGAAATGCATGACAGGAGGACGCGGGATCAAGTCTGGACATAATGTAGCTTTAAACAGTCTGCAGTTAGTATATTGGATGTAACGCAAGACAAATGAAGAAAAAAAAAAAAAAAAACTCTACTGTAAATTCTACAAATTTGTGCCTTAGTTTCTGGTGCTGGCCTTTTCTTGCTGGCATTGTTGGCCTAATTTTCTTTAACAATACAAAAAACCGCAATGCTAACCACTCACTATGCCCCATCTATTTTCAAATAAACCCCCTGTTTCCAAGCGTACACAGTGTCCCCATCCACAGGACACTTGAAGTATTGATGCACCACCTCTCACCTTTATTCCAGCGAGAACTTGCAAGGCCCATTAACCACAGTGATATACACTAAGGAAGTGAGATCCAAACCCAGTCGATCAGCGAGTCAACATGCTGCACCCCTGCCCTCACCCTCCACCTCCTCAACCCCCCCCGCCCCCTC